>JAHZMV010007157.1:0-10058 GCA_027743765.1 Coecobrya sp. COE2
CTTCCACTGGTACTATTTTTAGAGAAATGAATGAGAGTCCACGTACACGGTTGGAAAAGCGTCGTAAAATTTAATGAAAGCCAAATGCATAATAATATAATGCATACACTGCGTACACATTTTTTATGTATAATAGTAACTGGAGTATAGGCAATAATAATAAACAATGTGCAACGTTATACATGTAAGTTGCAACAAGACTTTAATGGAACAACGTGCATTATGGTGCACCGTACTTCAAAGTATGGAGTGTTCTCTGTGAAGCTTTCTTTTCTACCACTTCTGGAACAAACTCGCTGGTTGAAAGGAAGTCTTTTTTCGTTTTCCTTTACTTTGTAATTTTATTACCACCAGCAGCGGTTCTCAGTGCCTGCACACTCATAGAAATTTTCCGTTTCTCAGTCGTGGCTCACACTCCCATTGCTTTCGTTATAACTTTTATGTTCGGTGCACTATATAATATAGTGAACGTGCATGCATGCCCAATGCCCATATGCGTGAGTATATTTGTTATGTTCACGTCATACAAATTCGATTTATGTCCTTCTGACAACCTCATGACTCTTCCCTGTTTTACCATCTAATGCGAAATTCGAGCCGAAATAGCTCCCAAAAATGAACTTAAAATACTGCTCCTTCTTCTCTTCATCTTCGTTTCATTCGCATATAGAATGTAATTTTATATGGGACATGTCCAATGTTCTCCTGAAATTTAGTTAGGCAACCGTTGTTGGTGGAGAGGGTATATGGGATAGTGCACTTAACCGAAAACATCTCTTTGCAGATGGGTAAACGAATTTCTTAAGAAACATGAACTAACAAACTCTCCTTGTCTATCTAGACTGTCTAAGTTTATTTAGGCCCAATGGAAAATTTAAAAGAAAACCATTGGAAATACTAGTAGTATTTTCCAATCAGTGGGGCGTCTAGAGATAAATGTTCTGTTTGGTGCTGCTATTTGATTAATTTTAGAATTTATTCCTTTTCATGACATTATACGATTTCACGAAAGTAGTACACATTCTTATTTTTACAAATGCTTCAGACTTTTATTATCAGTCTATAAAGAGGATACGTTCTAGAAACTGAACTTGTTTGTTTCTCATGGCCAGTAGACTTATTTGCCCAAACACTGGGTGTTCCACTGAAGCGAACACCTTGTCATCTGACAACTTCTGTTTTTGACATTAAAGCGTGTAGCTAATACGTGGACGTCAATGTCACAACATTGAACTGACTAACTGACCATTTTTACGACTAATATGTTATCAAACAAATGCGCTCTGGGTGGTGGATCCAATATTTGGTTACTGCTCTAGAATTGTAAAATTAGTCCCGAGAACTTGGAGCTTCTCTGACATACTAGTATCCATTTATTATGTACCTGGTACACTTCCTTCATAGTTAACTAAATTATTCAGTCGTTGTAGACTTTCTCCCGAAGATGATTGTGTTTTGGTGAATCATGTAGTGCGAATTCCTTGAAATGCTGTGCCGCAATATTTCATATCTTTCTGAAATGACTTTTTCTTTGTAATTACATCAGTATTTATTACTTGTTTTCCGGTAGAATTTTTTCTCCCGAGAACTTGTGGAAATGTACCAAGCAAGTAAATTACTTTGTGGTTTAGGACCACCACTGTAGGCTATATGAAATGTAATAATAAAAAGTAGGTGAGCGTCGCAATTTTAAGGATATATTCAATATTAGACTCTCAGTCTCTCATATTTATATGCCCATGCTGCGAACAATATGAAACTTTACGAAAGTCCACTGAAGTAAATGAGGTTTTATAAAGAAATCCAATGTTTCCTCTCTTGTTCTCAATTTCTGCAAAGTTAGTTTTCTCTGAATTTTTCCAACAAAAAAGTACCGTACATTATTGAGGTAGCTAAAGCAGAATCCTTTCCCAATTTTGCCGTTACTTGTGAAAGATTTCTTTTTTACATTATAGTTTTGGAACAGTCATTATTACAGTTTATTTTGGTCGGAACTTGTAATAGAGCATGTGATCACGACGAGTACATATTGCATGCTTTCGAGTCATACATAGTTAACAGATCATTTAGGTAGATGATAGCTGATTTACAATGACCGCTCCCACTTCAATCTAATCAACTCCCACTCATTCATTGTAAGTTGCAAAATAACAGAAAAGTATGAATTCGTTTTTAAGTGTTAAAGCCGAAAGTAAAGACTGTTTATTGGGAAGGAGTGTCGGGTGGTTGGGTTGCATCAGACTTCATTATAAGTACAGTGGCGACGAGTCGGGATATAGGCAATGGCTCAAGGTCTCGGTATTTTTGCTTTGCTGCATTTGAATTAAACGTATTTAGGTTCTCTGCTGAACTTTCTCCAACAAACTGTGCCTTTGCACGCGATTCTGATTCACTTTCATCACGCTATGACGCAGATCATTACTTTGCCATTTCCAATAAAGGCGAAATTAATTTTTATTTTTATAGCAAAATATATGCTGGGCAGCTGCAAGTTACTGATAACATTAGAATGAAAATGAAATACTTTCTAGATGCAAGTAAGAACGCAGAAAGCAGCAGCACGTCAAAATGTCTGAGGACTGAGGTAGTAATGTATATTTGTGACCGTTTGGCAAATATTGCAATGTCTTTCATTAAAGTAATGATAATCATTAATTTTGAAGGTTCTGAATTGTACAGAAATGAAAAATTGGGACATATTTTACCTTGAATCCATGTCTGGAAAAATGTTCAGCATACTCTAAGCCCTCTGGGATTAGTGTTGACGTTATGTAATATGATGATTGCTACATGAATTGATTGAATGAGATGAAAATGAAAAATAGCAAGTTAAATATATATAATTTTACCCATTGCAATTTTTATTAAAAATTTTTTCTTGTTGATTTATCGTTTCATAAACAAAGTTTAATATTTCTTCATTAAATAACAGTTTAATAATGTAAAAACGTACAACTTAAATAAAACTAAAATAAAATACTAATAATGACATTTTATTTTATTTATTATGGCAATCAAAAGGTTACAAACATATCGGTAGCTCCTCACAGAGCTTTACTAATTACTTACTTACTTCTAATAATACTATTGAGGAATACAAAACATTTTGTATAAAGTATAAAATACCTTACAACCATAATTCTTAACTTTCTCTTATCAAAATTCTTACTTTACAAAAAAAATCTTATAATTTACTATACCCACTTTCGGTACTTTCTCCGTTTAGCTATTCTGACTACTAACAGTTTTCAACACTTCGTTCTCATCTTGTAAATCTGGGTGCACTCTAGCATGAGTAATGAGCATGTCTCGTGTTCTGGATGACATCGGTTCATCTGGCAAGAACATTATTACTTATCTCTACTGAAACATACGGATACGTAGCTATTGTATTTATCAGAGCATCTGGGTTGCTACCAGTAGAACCTCAAAAAGAAAAGGCCATTATTTCCTTAAACTAGCCGAGTTCTCAACGAGACATTTTTGACTACCTCGACTAAAATTGTTTTATGTGAAGGTAGACCAAAGCCACAATTTGACCAAGTCATTTTGAAATTCAAGTCACTGAGGTAGACAAATAGGATTTGGGACATTTTCTTTAAAAAGATAGCAATATATTTTTTACTACGGACTATATCTTTAAATTATGGTATTTGGCTTGTTGGAGCATGGAATTGAAAAAGGCTTCTTCTTATCGTAAATGTCCTTCATCCTTTTAAATTGCTTTTACATGCATGTATGCAAGTGGGTGATGAGCACAAATGACTGCTGTCTGAGGCAACGAACTGAACATTGCTTTTTGCTGGCTATTAGTGTAGATCCATGCACATCTTACAAAAATCATCCTGAACTACTAAAAACCATAGCCTACTAAGCTTGTGCATTCAGACAACGTAGTTGTGTTAACGTATGGCAATCAATCATTGTCCTTTTTTCCAAAACTGAAAATATTACTTAGTGCACGTAGTATTCATAAACGTGGATTCCTACTACAGAGTAATTTATATATTCGCAGAGAAAAGTACCCTTTACCTGAACCACAACGAACTTTTGTACGATCTACATACATGGAGACATTATACAAATTTTTGTGCAAAATATATATCTACACAAAGTAAGTTTAAAAATTGAACCAAGCTGCAAACTATAATAATATCCTGTCAGCTATACAATCACGTTCTACTATAGCTATATACATACATCCTGATAGAAACTATGTAATTTCCATTTTCATCTTCAACATTATTCCATCAAACTGTTTTTACATGTCCTATAACAAAACAAAGCAATTCTACTGATGGATCTCATATTCAACATCATCGCACACATGCAAATATTGCATTTCGGAGAGAAAAATGACGAGGTAACAGGGTAAGGTGATTTATGTATGTGAATTCATATTATCAGTTTGTAGTATAATAATACTTTTTGTAAGGTAGCAAAAATGGAATAATGTAAAGCTCCCTAAAGTATCGGTAAAGTAAGATAACCTAGTTTACTCTATTGCTGACAGTTCAGTTCACCTTTCTTTTAGTTTTTCTATCCCACCAAAAAACTACCCAAACCATCAATGTTTCCATTCATCCGTTCTCTTACAATTCAGTCGTTTCAAGATGCTTTTTGAGGATAAGGCATGGAGCATTTTGTTGTTGATCGATACGATTGGTATAAATCAAATTACGGTGATAGGTTCGATTCAGGTCATTCCTCCGTGAAATATCAGATCCCCCGAAACTCCTCATGTGTGAGGATGGAGGTGAAGCAGATTCTGTGGCGGTGGTAGCTATCGCATTCTCATCCAATGAGTCCCTTGACTCAGAGTTATCACTGGAAAATTATATTTTCATTTGAGTTACTTTTAAAATCACTACCCACGTATCTCTACAATTGGACTTTTCTAAAGTCGAAAATCAATCTTTTTTCTCTGTCCGATGATGATGCTATCCTTCACCTTGGATTTTCCACTGATGTGATTACTTCCCAATATTAATATACTACTACATACATATTATATATAAACCATAATTAAGGCAACATCCATTGCAATTTGCAATATTGCGAATATATATACATAAAGCGTGGCAATGCCATATACGTATTTACACAGGCATTCTAAATATACTCGCAGCATGACAATATCCGAACACCACCAACTTACTATACAGTTCACATTAAGCCGAAAAAACTTGAAATACCGTAATGCAAAAATCTCAGAAATATTATGCCTACTCCTTCCAAACACAAAAACCGAAAAAAGGGTATTGTGAGAAATTAATCTACCAAATTGCACTAATGCTTATACGTTTTTAAACCACTGTTCTGCTCTGTTCCCTCCATACATCCAACCTCTTTATATTAACTTTCTCTCTATACTACTTACTTTTGATCCGCAATTCCATGGAACTGCGGACAAAAGCCAACAGAGCAGACGCAGTAGCAAATTAATAACTAAAAATACGACGCACAACTACATTAACTGTGAAGTGTTTCATCGTAGGAAAACCTCATTTCAAGAGATCACGTTTCATTTTATTTATCTCAGACATCACAAAAAATACCTATGTGTATTTGCTCCTCTAAACTTAAACCCAATAGGGAACAAGTACATCAACGAAAAAAAAATCTTTTCTAGTTCACTGCCAAAAAGCAACCTGCCAGGTTGTATCCATTCAAATCATGGAAGCGTTCAAGGTAGAGGTCTTTTGGACTACATCAACTTTGGAATGTTCAAATGGCAGCATCGTCTCTTCACTGTCTTTATCAAAAATCATCATAAGTGTTCATGTCTGGGGTAGGTATATATTACATATAATATGCACAATGTAAAAGGTAAAAGCTTTCTGCACTCATGTATGTCGTACGTGATTCCTACAAGCTACTTAAGTATCATCGTTGAAAAACCTTTCTTCTTTTTTGCTCATTCATCTAATCACAAGAAGAACACTTTCATTATTTTTTGCATTGCTTTTGCTACTTGAGTTGGCAGTTGTGGTAGAAGTAGCAGCTGTTGCAGAGCTACTGGTAGGTGCGGCAGTAACGGGTTCCCTATGAAAAATCACCGAAATTATAATAAATATATAGTATCTAGGTATATAGGAAAATTCATTTTATCCAATGGCATATACACAGAAGAGTTAAGGCCAAGGGCAACGTGGCATAAAAATGAAAGGAAATGAAACCATCTTTCCAAGAACTGACGTGAGAAAAAGATGCTATAATTTATTTACATTAATTCTATTACCATATACAGAGGAGAGAAAACTGAGCCTTTCACCTTTGTTGAGTGAGTTAGTGGAATAAAAAAAGCTTTAATCTTTAAAACAGACAGATGCATGCAAAGCAGTCTTGTCATAATATTAGTATGAAAATCCATGTTATCATCATCGACCATTTATAATTTGGTAATAGTTAGATCAAGATCAAGGAACTTGATTACAGTAGTCAGATTAGCTTTGTGTTTTTACCTGAGCGAGTCTTCTTTGCACCATGTGTTGTGGTAAGCTTGCATCCAGATGGGATTTGAACCCTCGTTACTCATCAAGTTTGTATTCGGCACATTTCCCGACCTTGGCAAAATTGTTGAGCTGGATCCTTTAGAGTCATTTTTAAAACATGGAAAAATACAGAGAGAATTATTTTTTTCTCAATTCTTTTTAGCCAGTTTACTTGAACTTTATTAGTATTCTGTTGGTGAAAACATGCAAGAGCTAAAAGCAGAGTAGTTGTGAAGGCATAGAGGCTTATGAATGTTGCAACATCAGCATCATCAACATCACAAGCAAAAGTAAACATGAAATTGCAGACATGTTCCCCATAAAAGATTAAAATAAAATGGTTGAGAAGTGGTAAGTTATGTTATCACAGATGGGATGAGCTCATTTCTGGCATGCTGGCAGATACCGTAAAAAATTGTATACCTATACGAATAAGAAAGCAGTTTTACGCATTACGTTACCGATTTTATACTACGTCAAACTATGTACTACTGCGGCATTTGTACTGCAATGTTCAAGTCAACCTTTACCAAAAAGGAAACGAACGACATATAATGCCAGAGATTTCTATGAGATTACATTACAGAAAAAAAATTGGCAATGGTTTAGCATTCCTGAGCAACATCAACGTGCGTGCGGTATGTGCACAGTAAATACATACAAGCTGTTTGTAAAGAAAATTGGAAAAAGTGAGTCAAAATGGGGAAATGAAAGCTTCTTCCTAGAAACGAAAGCAGATTAAATTATTAAATGTTTTCAGGTTGCTGGAGCTCTAATGCCAAACTGGCAGAACGAAAAGACAAGTCTTGTGTAACGCAAGGAAGAGATGTAGACATGCATTTATATTTGTTGATCATAAGTATATATGGTACTAGGGAAAAGTGGAATTAACGTACAAGCCATAAAGCAATATGTAAAGTTAATAGTTAATGTTATTGGGTAAGAAAAAAAACTACTGTTTGTATGAGGAAACCAACAGCGGGCTGGCAGAAAAGGAGTACACAAAACACAGGACAACAAGAGGCAGGAGAAAGACAGATGAAGAATCTGTGTAATGCATCTAGAAATTTTCTATCAAGAGTCCGAAGATGAAGGAACCGGAAATTCAGCAGGCTCAAAGAGAATGACAGAAGAGGAGCAGCTACCGTTATGATTAGTATAGCCGTTGTTGTAACTGTAACAGCTTGGTTTTCGTTTAAGAATGCTCCTTGGAGAAGGAGAAGGATTACCATATGCTGGAGATGTTGCCGCCTTTAGCTGGCGTTGATACTTGGATCGTTGAGCAAAGCACAAGGAAATGACGACGAGGAGTAACAAGGCGAGGAACAATGCCGATCCTGTCGCGTACACTAAAAAGAGATTTTTTGTATCCTCGGATGCCTTATTCGCAGCCAAAATGTAAGTGGACCCCTTGCAAATACCTCTGCCTGTTGGCGAACCTCGTGAGGGCTCATCCGAACCACAATCTTCACTTTCTGATCATCCCGAAGGAGGTACACCAGAGCCTTTGCTCGATCAGTCAGTCCACCAGTGTCATTAACGCCAACGTTAATGACAAAGTGACCTTTCATATCTGGTTGGGGATCGAAGGCAAGGCTAATAGCACCCGTCTTTGAGTCAATGCTGAACAGTGGATTGTCATTACTGATTAAATGACTCAAGCCTTCCGATAGGGACATGGTGATTGGATGGATTATAAAATATTTCAGTCTTGCATTTGGAGGGGAATCTGCATCTATTGCAGCCACGTGTATAACCTCGGTTCCATAGTCAGTACTTGTAGAAACGCCTCCAGTGAAAATTTTCTTGATGAAACGAGGTCTAAAAATAACATACAAAGAAAACAAGTTTTCATACATAATGGAAAACCCATGTCACAATTCTTGCATCAAAGTACAATTAGTTTAAAAGCAATTACATATACGTCTGAAAATGAAAAAAGCGTAACTCATGTAGTTCTTAAGATTGTCACGGATCGCGACCAAAATTTTTCTACTAATGTAGAAAAATAGAGGAAAGATTTGAGATCGCGAACACAAAAATGTTACTAGACAGACCGACAAACATTATATGCGAATTGATATATGCTGCTGCCCATATCATGCATGAGTGAAAGTATTTCTTTGTACTCGTTTGCATTCATTGTTATTGCTTTCCACAGTCTTCTTGTTTCTCATAAAATCAAGATTATTTCAATGTAATTCTAATTTCAGTGTGAGAACACATTTTTCATAGGAGTCATACGATGTTTTTACGTTGTTAGTGATGATGATAAAATAAAGAACATTGTTAGCGGATTATTTTTGTCTCAACATTCTCAAATATGGGAACATAATTACAAGGGATATTTCCATTGAGAAAAAATACTAAGCCGTCTTATATATGTATAGTCACGTACTTTTACTTATATTATGTGAGGAAATGATATAATAAAAACATACGCATTATCATTGACGTCCGTAACTTTAATTACTACTCTAAGCAAGGAAGTTTCTTCCATTCTAGATATGTCCATCTTATCCTTGTCCAGATGGCAGTCCTCCGTGGCGAAAATCACAAGAGTGTGATTACTTTGTTTCTCACGGTCCAGTTTCACTTTTGTTGATAATATGTGAGTTATTGGATCAACATGGAACAGTCCGAGAGAACTGTTCGTAGTCGGATCGGGAATGATGAAGTAGCACACTTGAGACGTCTTTTTCTCTTCCTCATCTTCATCGTCCCTGTCTACCGTTTCAGGGAGTTGGATACGCTCCTTTCCAGGCACCGTATTCTCTGTTTCATATATAAAGAGATAAAAATAACTTGTTGGGTAGCAGTAACAGTAGTGCCATCAAAAACTTTATATTTTTCTCAATAAGGAACCCAAGCTCTTAACTTTCCAAGGGAAAAGTTACTGTAATATTTCTTCAAGCTTTATTCTTTCGGCTAGCGACAAAAAACTTGTCAGTTTGAAACGACTGCGTGAGAAAGTAAAGTTTTTAAAAAGCCAAGTTATGAAACCAGTTATTTATGATTACGTTGATATACTATAATAAGTTTCTTTGCTATTGACGTTCACTGTCGTCGTTTACCGGAAGAAAGGAAGTTATAAAAATGTGACGATAACAAAAAAGATTGGCATCAACTTTTTGAAAAGTTTTGGGTTGGGTTGCGCATATAAAAAAGTATTTTACCTGTTAGCTCAGTTACGAACTCTGATAGCATAAAAGCGGGCTTGTAGTCATCAATATTTTTCACTAAAATTGTTAAATCCAGCTCCGAAGAAAGAGGTGTCGGTATCCCAAGATCGTACGCCTCGATTCGTAGCTGCGTGCACAAAATAGGAGTAGACAAAAATGAACATCATTCCTTTCTTCGCATTTACTAAGCCATACATGCCATGATGATGATCAAACAACCGAAATTGTGTACATAGAGAGGTATAGTGATAAAAAGGGTTTATTTCGTGGTAGGCTTCCTTTTTATGCTTTCTTTGCTTTAAGACATGAATGATGACAAAGTGAAAGGGAAGTTTACAAGAGTAAAAAGGACTGGAATAATGGTTATGGGCTCATATTCATT
>JAHZMV010007158.1:0-24526 GCA_027743765.1 Coecobrya sp. COE2
AAATCGTCCGGGGAGTCCACTTCAGCCGTGGTCACTTCCGTTTTGCAAGATCTTCCGGAATCCTCGCAGGGCTCGCTGCAGAAGTTAGGATCACTCAGGCGACTGGTTCAACGCTCCAGGGAAGAATGGGCTCAAGAAGGAAACACGCCACCAGAACCTGTTCTCAGCAGTTATCAATGTGCCACCTGTGGCAAGTGCTATAAAAACTTGCAAGCGCACGAAAAGTCACACCAGGTCAAGTCAAGCTGTGAAAAATGTGGAGAATCTTTCACAACCAAGCGGAAGTTTGACATTCATAGGAAATCATGTCGAATGGAAACGCCGAAAGCTAACTCTGATATGCTTTAAATATTTTGTTTTCTATTTCACAAATTTTTCCCACGTACAAAAAATATTGAGAAGCTTAAAACTATCCCTGCACTATAATTATTTTATATGAATAGTAAGACGGAAATTTAAGCTATATTTAAAATAAAATAAATTATTCCTCTAATTAAAAATTTTATTAGCTATCATCACTCTTATCTTCACGTCTGTAAAGTCAGTTGTCAGTTGATTTTTGCTTTAAAAAGTCTCAAAATTTCTCGAAGCGACGCATTCAACAAGCGGTCCAATTTACTTGCCCGAAAGTAAACCAAGCAGAGCGGACAGCTGAGATCTGATGGACCTATCCATAAACCAGCCTACAGACTAATGGGGCCATACACTTGTTTTGTTTTCAAAATCCTTCCGTGTTAATCTAAATAATGTGGTTTACATTCTCATGAAAATCTATTCCCTTTTTGCTGGCCACTGTATTAAATCCTGTAAAGCTATTTTTTTTAGAAAGTGAACGTGGAAATTTAAAAACAAAATTGTAATCACGTATCAAATGAACATTCCCATCTTACAAAAGCAGAGCGATTTCACGTCCACAAAACAAATGTGTGTGAAATGTAAACAGTTCAGCAGAGAGTGAAGTGAACTTGCCAACTTTTTTCCATTAAAGAGCAGAAAGTAATTAATTGTTTGCAGTTATTTTTTTGGTTACTGTGTGATACAAGTACAAATAATCAGTGACTATTGACCAGTAAAAGTATTCTGCATCTGCTACCACTCTCATAAGCCATTACAACAGGTTTGTATTTGTCAGGATCTAAACACAAAATTAAATTATTAGCAGTAAAATAATTTAGCTCTCTTTTAATTTTCAGCTCAATCATTATTTTAGTAATGGAGACACGTCGCAGCACAAGAAAACGGAAGGAACCTGCCCAAGAAAGTTTCAAAATAAATGTTTTGCAGATAAAGAAAATTAAAGAAGAGCCAGTGGAATCGAATATTGCTGAGGTGAAAAAGAATGGCGATCAGGGCGATATTTTTGACATCACCGATGGAATGTCAGTGCTCAAAGAAGAAATTGAAAGTGACCTAGAACAAATAAGTGACCCGATGAACATCACGGATTTTGAGAAAGTATCGGAAACTGAATTAGTGAAAGGGAGGTCACAAAATTCAGGTGTGTATAAAGAAATTAGTGATGGTGTCGTTTCAGTATCCGCGAGTAACAAAAGTGAATTGCCCAAACCGTTGAAACCTGTGTGCATTAAAATGTGCAGAAAAGACATTTCCGAATTTTCAGATGAAAGAATATTCAAGTGCACATTCTGCCCCCAGCGTTTTCGAGATCGGTCAATGCTACTGGCTCACTCTAGAAAACATAATGGATTCAGGCCACTTATTTGTACCCGGTGTGGAAAATATTTTAGGGACAAACCTGCCCTGGACAGTCATATGAATGAGCACGAGGTGAAGCCCGAGATGAAACTAGAGTAATTAGAATAAAGCTATTTTGTATTCATTTTGTTTCTGTTTTTCCACATACTTCAAAATTATTTTGAAAGACTACCACAAAACTATCCAAAGACTGGTGGAATTTAAAACAAAATAATTGTCAGCTTAAAAGTCGAATTTCATTGTAAAATTGTAAGATTTTGGAAAATATTATTTCCTTTTAAAATTAAATTTTCATATTTTAGTTCATTGTGTTGGGGAGTGTTATCATAACTGTTTTACATACCAATAATACAATAAACAAAATTGTTCTCCTGCACGTATTAGAATATCCACTCGTGTTATTACATTAAAGACTACAATTTGGGTGGGGCAGGGGTGGGGGGTGGTTTTTATGAATTGATATATACAATGAGGTTGTCTTTTCCCTGAATGTCACACAACGACAAATATTCAAAATACGACATGCTTTGATCGATGGCAGGAACCGATCATTTCACTGGCTCCGACAACTATATTTGTGACAAGAATTTACTCTAGTCGGTACTCTACTATACTGAGTATTTACATTACATAACTTCAATCGTGGTTAATATCGTTACCGGCTTTTAGCCCGGGAGCCCACTTCCCCGGGGAGGTCCATTTCCCCGGAATGCCACTTCCCCGTGATACCATTTCCCCGGTATACCTTTACCCCGCGATACCCATTTGCCCGGGGTACCTATACCCCGCGATACCAATTAGCCCGGGAGACTAAAATCTCGATGGTGATAACATATAATGTTAAAATAATTACTATATTACATATTCAACAGATTCTTATTGAGTACAATGTCGATACGTAAGTCATGAACATTACAATTCACGTGCTTTTTTCGTTACCAAATTTTTTGAAGTGAAGTAAACATTTCCTGCAAAACTCCCAATTTGGCAGGAAGACTCAATTCTACATGTCAATAAAATTTAACTTTAATCAATTTGTACAAGAGCATTATAAAATACTTTAGTGTTATGTTCCTGTATTCGTGCTTGGTAAATATTTGATGTCACTGTATAATGTTGCAATTTTCTATTACGATTCGTATTGAATCAAAACCAATCCCCGATTTCATATTTTATGCATGAAAATATTAAATATATATTATTACCATGGTGATTGGTGATACATGAATTGGGACATTGGAACGTTTTACACGTAATACAAAGTATGGCCATCAATGTACACTTTGCATACCAACCCTACATAAATATATTTCATGTCATCATGCATGAATGACATGTAGCCCTATATACATACATTTAAATTCGATAAACCAAAGATCATCGTATTGCAAAATCATAATTTCTGTAAACGTATTCATGTTGATAAATGACACGGGCAAGATGGGTTAATGCATGTTATGTTATGGCATGTTATGCTGGCCACATGAATAGTATATATTATTTAATTCTAATTTGCTAATTTTTTTACCCACATGATGTCTAAAAGGTGATTAAGTGTGTAGCACGATATAGGCGGATTATACGTTAGTTTTAATTGATTACAATTTTTCTAAACTTATAGAGTTCATTTTCCTAGTACTAAGGTGCACCCATATTCTATTCTATACATTCTCAACTTATCTATAATGTACACTTAAAATTCCAAGAAATATAATTAGAAGTCAAACATTTTATAGTTCCATAACACGTTCCATAACGAACCATATGAGGTACTTTAATAACTCAACCTTTAAACTTAGGGTTACGCATTTTACCAAGTGCAAAACCTCAGTTATTACTCTGATTCTATTATACACAATGAATACAGATATTCCAATCAGTAATCCTATCAATAAAAGTGCAAATATAAGAAGAATATTTCCGTTCATGGTTGGCCGAACCAGTATACCTTCACGCATTTCCGGGCTGCATTATGGAGTACTGATGAACTCTCCACCAATAAAGTATCCTCGATGGCTTGCATTCTACCAAAGCAATGTTGTGCCTTTTTCAGAAGTAAAGATGCAAACAGCTAATGGCTGACAAGATTTTGTTTCCAAAATACAGGAGTTCCAGATTTGTTTTTTCAATTGTACCGAGAAAATAATTGGCTTTACAAATACTTCAATTAATTTTCCCTATACATTGGTACATTGTACATTTGTACATTGGATTATTGGTACACTTCCCATCATAGTTAAATCATTACGTGCAGCCGGATTTTTAACTTTGATCAGGAGTCGCTTTAAAATGAGGAGTCGCTTCAGAAACATGAGAATGATTGTTGTATGACAGATTCGAATTTTTTTCAACAAACAAATATGTAAAAGCCCAATGAATCTCATGCCAAGAACTATGAAGTGCCTTTGATGCCATTAATGGGAAGGTGAAGGATATTCCACTTTATACAAAACATATATAAATGCTTACCCATCCTGGTTACTTAATTTAGCTCGTCTCATTTTTTTTGCTTTTGTCATGTAATCTCTGATAAGATAAGCGTGCGTCATAAAACTTGACTGACAGGGTGGCGATTAATCAATGGCATTATTAAGTCCAATGTTAGTACTATGTAAAAATGTCAAAAGCAATTGAATAAGCTGATACTTTAAAATAATGTTACATTTAATTGTTCCAGCAATGAACAATGCGTCACTTTTCCTCATGTGTAGCATTCATTAGATTTTATCAAATAACCTTGATTCTAATTTTTTTATTTTATTATTTAAAGTTGCAATTCAAACCTTCTACACATTTAATCTCTAATCGTAGTCTTACAGTAAACAATGCATTTCTGGGGGTTACCAATTTTGAAAGATAATTCATTATTGCAGACTTCTGATTTTTGTTCTACAAACCCTCTCGTCAGTGAATAAAATGACATGCGGATTGAAATTGCTACATGGAATAGATATTATCGATATTATGGATTGGATATTTCGGTAATAATTTTGATTCATGATTGCAACTGTATGGATGTGTGTAAATCTGAAATATGGTTTTTGTGTATGTCCTTGAAAAATTGCTTCGTCAAGCAATGATAAATACCAGTCTGAATGTAACCATTGCTGGGGTGACATCTTCAAATCTGGGTACTTTAACCAGTATTTGATCCCACCCGTATTTAGGAAATCAAGCTTGTTTTCCATTAATGTTAATAAGAGGGATATAATATAAATTTTAGTGTACAATACTTTATAGAGCTTGCAAATAATATTTTATAGTCAAATGCTTGCAGATAGGAATGTCTATCAATTGCCAACATATTTTCATTTTAAGAAACGATTTTAAATGACCTTAATCCAGACTGTCCCTACTGGTTATTAAAAAGTTGGTGATAGTTGAGTTTTGTGAGATTTGGCGTCAAGTTGTAGTAGACAGTGGTTATAAAAACATTGCAACAATGTACCATATTCAAAACAAACTCATTCAACTAAAATGTGTTTCTACTTGCTACCGTACTAGGCTTTATTAAATGTACAAACATCCTTACCAACTGCTTTGTTCAAAGTTGTAACAGGTAAAGTATAAATAAATATTGTGCATAACGCTTGTATAGTTTTTTCGCATCGATTTATGAACATCTGTATGCGTTACAATAACTGACTTATAAAGAAAAATAATTCAAAGGACATCTGGAGGCTATAGGACATATAAAGATGAATCAATGCAATTTTATGATGTATGTTATTAGCCTAGGTAAGACATATATAGTAAATTGATTATTATTATCACTGAATAAGTGACAAGTGTACGTACTTTAGCAGTCAGACAAATTCCAGTACAGCATTGCATGTATTCATCACGCTTAAAATAAGCTCATCTGTGCTTTTATCTCTATCGTATTTGTGTACGTAATTACGAACACTTTATCATACGCGACATGAACAATGCATAATTAAAAATCTGGACGTACATTCATACATTATCAGAGAGATTGGAATTCAACTATACATACATATATATAAAGCTTGTCTCTTATAATATTAATATCTATAAATGATGATATGCATCAGCATCATTATTCACATTTATTATAAAATTGGTTACAGGTCTTTTTGTCAAACTCACTTTGACCAAATACCATGTCGATTTAATGCATATACATACATATCCCATGATTAATTTACAAAATTACAAGTTACAAAGTTTATTATTAAACGCTTGGTTTTAAACTAATCCCTCTAGTATTTATCTTCGTCGCCTAAATCCGCTTAATATTTTATTCCTTGATATATTTTAATGGTTAATCAATCACGTAGGCTGTTTTCAATAAAATTCCAAAAGAACACATGAAATTGTGAACATAGATACAGCATCTGTTTTAAATATGAGTTTTCCATTTTCGAATAGCTTTCTCAATTTGGAATTAGAAAATAAAATCATAATATGAAACAGCCATAATGTACTGAATATTAGGCATCTTTGGTACTTGTTAAATATTTCGCACTGTTACTATCTATTTTAAAATACATGATCAGAAATGTAAATATCTCTCTGATGTAAATATTATGTGCTTGAATACGAGCGATTCCAAAAAAATATTGGCTAAGGATGGGAAAGAATGGGAAAACTTGATAATAGGGATCCATGGAAATTATTGTGTCTGCAATGAGTACATATGTATATTTGATTACGATTGGCCTTGGGTGAAAAGATAATTTGGTCAATTGAATTCGACGAACACACCGAGCACGATGATAATGTATATAGTTGAAAGATAATATCTTAATTCACTTTAGGAAAAATTGTTTCTGGTCAGTGGTATTGAAGACGTCAACATAACGCCATTGGATTCAAGTGGTCGCCATTTTCTAATTTTATTGTGGCACGTATTGTTACATAGGTACTACATCCAGTTGTAGGTGTATCATTACCGTCAGTTCATTCATCATGATTTCAATGAAATATAGAAAGAAATTTCAGCGGTTTTTGAAATTAAATCTTTACAGAAGTGGAATGAGTGAAAATATCCTTTAAAAGTTTCTTAAATGGAATATATTTACATATGTGTACAGATGTACATGACGTATTAACATTAACTATTAATTGTGACATAAAACGGTGTTTTAGAGGAACTATGAAAACATTTAATCCTGAACCCGAATGTACAGTTTAGTTGTTGAGTCGTGACTAATCAATGAAATAAAAATCTCCCTTATATAAACCATTTTTTGTCTGAGAAAAAGAAGTTAAAATGTACTTGGAACGAGATTGTGGAATTGAAATTTTGAAACTTTATAATATATTTGTATAAAAACTACAGTTTATTGGTGGGTGCACAGTGAAATATGAGACCTGAAACTATACAATATTTTATTATTACTTTGTTTAATATGTACGGACGGTAGTGACTAAATACTGTCAATGTGTAGCAAAAAGTGAACTTGATTGAATAACTTTTATAATAGGTTTAGTGTTAACCAATTACTTCGCAATGTTTCAATATATTTGAGTCTAAAGAAGGAGGAAACCCAACCATGCACTTTTCAGTAACATTACATAAATTTTCGTGTGTATGCACTAACTTTCTAGAAGCATAATATACTTCCTATAATATTTTTTAGAAAATAGTTCACATAAAGATATCTACATGCGTCTCTCCTACAGCTTCTCATAACCTTGCTATGTTAACTTGCGGTCTTTAGCTTTGTAATTTACATTTATAAAATGCATGGGAACTTTAGGAACATCAATGACATATGAACATTGAAAAGCCACTAGGGCGAGAGATATAATTGGTTAGCAAGTATATGACAGTTGGGGAAAAGTATAAGTTCACTGAGTTTGTCGGACAAGTTGTAGTGGGCGCAAGTGTAATTAGAAAAATGGATCTATCTAACCTGTTTCGGCATCTACTATAGAAGAGACTATTTTAACTAATTATAGTTCTGACCATCAGCTTATTTAAACATACAGAATAGGTTATTTCTTTCATTCTAAAAAGCTAGCCGTGGGCTTCATTTTTTCGGTAAAGAAGCAATTAGTATAAAAGTACTGCTTTTCGTTATCATTGATAACTAACTCCTAGGTTTCCTTTGCATCTTAATACTCAGTTCTCAATGTTAGTATCCATCCACAATATGAAATGTCATTTTGAAATAAACCGTAAACGAGACAAACGTCTACTAAAGAAATGCCACACCCAAATAAACCAGTTCCAGTTCAATCAAGATCATCTTATCTCTAATTACGATGTTCATATGCCAGAAATGCTCACTTTTTGCATAATTTATTTTAGTCATTGATTATATCATGATATCTATATTCACTACATATAACTGATATTAATAATATATATTTAATAAGGAATAAGTCAAACTATAGAAAACAGGATCATTAAGATATCATTACCATGTTGAGTTATTATACGATGTACTGATAAATGCTGTCAATCAGAAAACGTGACGATGGACCCACCTGTAAATTCCACCATATAATTGAACTGAGGCTTCTGCTTGGCAACTGCACGTATGTTATACATATGTACAGCGAGACTATATTACGGACCTGATAGTGCTCATAACTGTTTAGACTAATAGTTAAATATATGGTTTATACAACATTAAGGTAGTGTCTGTGATGAAGTGATAATGACCAAAACGAACAATGTTAATACGTAAGGTGTCAACTTCGATTGATAATTTGTAGTTTATGTAAGCATGCAGTTCAGACATGTCATCGGCGATGGACGGATTGGTTAATACAGTGTATGAGTTTGAAGTGTTTTAGCATGAGTGTCGGTAAGGTCAATGTTGATAACGATTTTTGGACTCTTGGACGACAATAACATACCATATCATAGGCATTATAACTTAACATCAAATTAATGAACATTACACTATGCTTTGAAATGTTATGTTGTACTGTAACTAGATTATGCGAAATAATAAGTGACTGTGACAACGTGTAAGTGATAACAAATGGATAAATTATTCGATGTTATCTTTTATCCTTTTCATCACAAAAGATATTACCCTGAACGATGAATGAACTTTCATTCATAACATGTGACAATTATAAACGATAAAATACCTTCACATGACATCTATTGGAGATATAAATTATTGTTGGAACTGTCATAAGGCAAAACTATGGAAAACATTACAACTCTAGAAAGTTGAAATAAACAAAAGAATTTGAAATCATTTTGAAAATGGCTCCTACTACTTTTAATCCTTTGTACTATTGTGACATTCTAAAAACATAAGTGGTGCAGAGCTTAGTACAGACAAAACGAGAAATGCGTCGATTTAATTCTTATTACTAAAAGAACATTATATTAACAAATTAATCAGTGCACTATGTGAAAATAACTATCCTAGCAAAATATTGGCCAATCTAAAATGATGGCAACAACTGAACATATTTTTTCTGTTATATTGTGAGCTAAAGTCATCACCTACTCTGATATCAATTCAAAAATGATTAAACACCTTACAGATAATACTTTACATGTGTTTCTAAGTTGACAATATTTTCCTTTACATAATCATAAACCCTGTTAAGACTTATTAAAACTAAGGAATTTAAATATAGAAATAAAACAAAAATAATTATCTCTGTAGCAGCAACTTTCATTCAGTGAATGTGAATTGATTACTTTCCAATTCTATAATTTGAATATACGTAAATTATAGTGATAAGATGAATAAACATGAATTTTCCATCTCTTGTCTGTAAGATGCAACTATGTATTGCATTACATTGGTGTTAGTGGATAAACGTACAGTATAGTTAAGAATTCGAGATTGATTAAAATTGACTTTAAAGTTAAACATTTGTTTAAAGTTGTATATAAACAATATCTCAGACTTAATGCTGTTTGAAGTTGTGAACGTTATAAAGTTTGAAAACCTGTGGACGGGACGATGCTAAAAAAAACGAGCAGAATAATTTCTATTTAATATAGCCGATTTTGTCATTGAAAGGAAGGTTTCAGTGAAAATGGAGGACTGGCAGAGAGACCACATAAAGGCAAACCTGCCAAAGCTTTTGGAGTTTACTATCTGCAGTGTAGGCCTTCTGGCTGAATTGAAAGCTACTGGAACTTTAGGAAACGATGACAGCCAGCAAATTGTAAGACTTTTATCATTTCATTTAATGATATTAAGACATTAAATGCGTGGCAGACATTTTTTCTTACGGACACTTGCTCATTTGCTTGCTTGCTAAATGCCCATTTGCCCTGTTGCCTTCGAGTATTTTCCCCTTATGCCCTTTAGACTGCTTGCGTAGGATGTGCATTTAGATGAAAGACCAAAGCTGTATTTTGTCAAGACTTCAGTGAATTGAAATCAAAAGTATTTTGCTTCATAAGGATATTTTCCCATATTCACAGGATTGTTTCCATCTGAGTAAAACACTATGCATGCAAGTTTTAACAACAACTGTTGTTGACAGGTTTAAATTTTTTTCAGTTATATTGTTCAGATATAAAATAAAAATATTAAAAAAATTTGCCAATATGCCATTGAGTTGAATATTTTGTACCGGATAAATAGATGTAAAGTGTGGCACAAACAAAATTGAACTGAATAGTGTAGTCATACGTTTATCCAATCCGAAGACCGATACTGAATTAATTACATATGTGAAAGGTGGAAATTTCCGAATCATTTCCAACAAAATATAATCAATTATGTTTGTTCAACGTTCTATCCAGTTTTTGTTAGTTTATAGCTTAGAAAGCATATAGTTGTGTTTGCAGGATCCAAAATTACTCATAAACCCCAAAGAAATTGTTTTAAACCAAACCAACCTCATAAACCCCAATGAAGCATTAACTAACAACCCAATTGAATTGACAATTTTAACATTTTCTTTCGTTGTGAATTTTTCGTCTACATTCTAGTACTAATTTACTTTCAGTTTATTATTAATGAATTTCTGTTGACCAATTTTTCATTTAAATATTCAAATTGTCTGCAAGCTTTTAGAAAAAATTTCGCATTTGCGAATTTTTAAAACGTTCTTGTAATGCTATTCAATGTACGAAATATATTACTCAAAATAGATTATTAAATATTGTAGTACTTCATAAACACGTTGACGACGAGAAATATTTTACAGCTGTTTACACGGTGAGAACTTTTTCATTTCAAGATCAATTTCAATTCTACTGCTGTATTTAAAACGTCTGTTCCCAAAAAAGAAATCGACCGTTAAGCCCACATTCTTATATTTCTCGGTCAGCTTATTATTTAAAAATCCAACATTGTCATGTTCACAGTCAGCACCCTCGAATTATGCAAAATCAGCATTTAAATGTCATTTTATAAATAGCGTTTAAAACTTTCACACTCAGCTCCTTTTTAAAGATTGTGTGGATATGGTAGTTTAGTTCAAAATTCCGACTTCGGATCATACATGTGCACTGATCCGATCAACTGATTGTTGTGTTGTGTGACAACACAACAAGTTTGATTTTGTGCTGTCTATTTCTGCAGCACAACACAACAACAACACATTGTGACAACCTATTTTCTAAAGCACAACACAACACCACAAGTTTTCCAAAAAAATCGTCATACAACACAACAAGTTACAGAACAACACATTTACTCAAAAAGTTATAACACATCAACAACAAGCTTGTTTTATTACAGGAAAGTGTAAAATTAAGGAAAATTAAAGGAAAAAATAGATTTTAAGCATACTGGAATACATGAATCAATTAACAACACGTCATCACACATTACCATTATTTGTGCAACACAACAAGCACAACACACAAAATTGTGTGTGAGGTTTTACCACACAACACAACAACAACACATTTAGCTTAAAAAGTGGGTTGTCACAAGTTGTCACAAGCTACAACAACTTGTTGTGCACATGTCTGCTTGCCATGTCATTCAATATCCCAACTGAAGTAACAACCGGGAAAGAATTTCCTAATTGCTTCATTAAGCAATACCAAGTCTAAATGAAATTTAAACGCTATGAAAATCTGACTGTCATTGTCAAAACAGTAGAGTGGCATGAGGTAAAGGAGGGGAAGGCAACATTGCATACCAAAATTGATGGGAGTGACAATGACAAACAGAAAAATCTGTTATAGTTTAGTCTTGTGTGTGGGGTAAGGGAAAAAGCTCAAGCACGAAAAAAACGCATGCACAACCGCGGAAACCGCAATGTCAAAAAAATGACAATGTAATGATATAACGGTAAACGAACGGGACATAATAAGTACGCAGAGAGAGAACGATGATGATAAAACCGAGTCAGATAAGTGGTACATTGCAGTGGTGTGAGTTTTTGATGCGTAATAGATTCACATGGCACGACGGTCACTTTTTCAGCAGCAACCGTAGAAAATCGACACGGTTTGTGGAACAGAGGAAGTGGAAATGAGAGCAAAATATATAAAATATCAAAACTAGTGCAGTGTGTGAACATAATAAAGCTCTTAGCTTCATTTCGCTTTGTTGCGTTACTGCATGCATGCCTAATCCAAGTCAATGACAGCTAGCACGAAGCTTTAACGGCGTGATTTCGTTAAGAAATCAACATGTATAATATTTTATTATTTATTTGCTAGGTGCTTGTAAACAAGAATAGAAAGCTTGATTGCTCTGCAGATTTCCAAAATTAAAAATGTTCTCAAAGCCTCACGGAAATTTGCTAGAGGGGGATATCAATCAGGAATAGTTTGGCGGATGAGATGCTGCAACAGAATGCACTATTTTTTTCAGTAATTTAATTCGGCTATATTTCAAACAAACAAAATATGAATGCTGATTTGCTGACATGACAGAATGAGTGTGATTAATGATAGACTAATGATTAGAAAGATTTTTCTAGATTAGTAAATTCTGATAAACACTCCACATTTTTCAAAAGAATTGCATAATTTCATGTGCTGGCCATTCATGAAGCTAACTCTTTTGACTAAACGGTTTTTTTATTGATGAACAAACTGGATTTCTTTCTTTTTGGTTGATTTGATTGATCAATTCATTTTTCTGCCCCTAGAAGAAGAGCAGTCAAAGTCAAGGCATTCATTCATAAAAGATTATGATCGGTTGGCTTTCACTTTTTATCTCATTGCATTGCCATTATATGCATCATGGCATCATCATCGTCAGAAAACCAATAAATCCCAGTGCTATCACACTTTCATTACTGCACTATACTGCCAATTTACAATTTACGATGTATTATTAAACCATTTTAACTGACAGAGAAGAGTCAGCAGTAGTAGCCCAACTCAACTTACAAAACTTCCTTCATCATACCTGCTAACCTAACAATCATCTCATTTTACATTCTACAAATCGAAAAAATTAACCTGTTTACTCAGACATAAAAGTAGACATGTAGCAATTCTAATCAAAACTTTAATTTTGTCGGTACAAATGATAGTGTTTAAATAGCCCTGTCTAACAGAGTCAATTAAAAACTACATATTACATTTTTCAAAGATGAAAGCAGAGAGAAGATTAGAAGATAACATACTAAAACATTAATGCAAATTATTCGCTTATCAATAATATGACAGGTTTTTGTTTTGTTTGTAAACAAGCATGGTGTTTGATGTTCATTAGCGATTAAATAATACTTTTAATTTCCATTCAATTCATTTGAACAGCAAAAAGGATCACGTCATCATTAAACAATATGCTGTGTACTGCCGTTGCGTCTACATTCAATAAATTTCAATTGTTAGAGATTTGACTGCTAATGTAATTGTTCTTTATGATGTACGACGAGTCGAAGGGTGCATTTAAAAATTCTAATCTCTGCATCTTGCACTGTAGCAGCATCAGTGCAGAGGTCAGTCACAGGGCACCCTGAGACACCTAAAGAGAAACTATTATTATTTACCTTAGCCTTTTAATAATGATTACAATTTCAATGGACTGCAGAGATGCAAAAAGACAACAATAAAAATACCTAACTATACATGTAGTAGTAAAGATAAGCAATGATCTCTGCTGCTCTGACGCTGGTGATTTGAACAAGATAGCCAAATAGGTAGGTATCATCATCAAGCAGACCTTGCCCACGGAAACATTAAAAAATTGTTCTCGTCTGTTCACACACCACAAGACTAAAAGAGAAATGAAAATGCTAATCTTGGGCTGCATACATTTTTTATATATAAGAATTTCATGAATATTATTGATGAGGTGGTCGAACGGAATTATTACTGTGTGGAGGATGGATGGAGGATCAACTTACTACAAAAAAGCACGACACACACGAAGAAGGAAGATGGCGAGAGAGGAACTCGCCAATAACATTAGCTCTATCACACAATAAAAACCTATAATCTACTTTTTACTTATACGAGCGTTAACAACAATGCAGTGTTAAACTGAACAAAAAAAGCCGGCGTGGGCGTTTGAGGCACAACCGCATCATCAACAATAAGAGGGAATACTCCACAGGAACAGGTAAACTTGTTAGATAGGTAGAGTGTGTGTCTATTTGGCTATTAAATAATGCACTGCAGCAACAACAGGCGCAGCCAGCAATAATAACAATTGAAAGTTGGGTGTACACACAACAATTCATTTAACAATCAAGACAAGAGACCAAAAAAGTGTCCAGTGTCCAAAATGCCTGCAAGCGAAGCTTTTTTAAAAATAAAATGCATTCCTGCATACGCTTACATATTACATGTATGGTGTACGCTTGTCTCACATGAAAAAAAGGGAAAAGGTGAAAATTAACAGATTGTATGGATACGCATAAACCTTAAAAATAATTTTTTGCGTGTGTAGTTTACTACAGGTATAATTATTACAATGTATATTATTTTGTCAGCAGAAGCTATTGCGAACAAGTGTAATTAGACTGAAAAGGAAATTACATGGTTGACGTGTTGCTCGCAGCTTCCTAATTATTGCTTGCTGCTAACTACAAAATCAGATAGTAGTGGAAAGCCAAGAAAAGGAGAGAAAAACACGACATGCAATTTTCTAATGTTCTAGGAGATTCAGCCAAAAGTCAAGAGCAATTTGGTTCAGGTAAACATGATAACAAGCTATGTATAGTGACAGGAACTACACAATATTATGTGCTAGCAAAGAGCTTAATTTTCATATCTTCAAAAAAATGTACACTAAAAAACTCATTTGGAAAGAGAAGAGCAACTGCAAACATGACTGATACATACTACTGATACGTGATGAAACTGACTCTGGAAACATTAAAAATGATACAAAAATGTACAGTGTACATAATATTCTAGTTTATTTAATGTGATTGCGCAAATAAAGTAAAGTGGTAGTTCATCCTCCAAAAAATGAACGTGTACGTCGTTGGACATGCGTCCATATACATTGTACATGATGTCACCTGTCTGAAACTCAAGCCCCAACTTCAACCTACTAATTTTTTGATGCGTTCCACACACAAATCACATTTTAGCTATTAATCTCCATTCTACTACCATCCAGAACATTGTAGCACAGCATCATCAATCTGCATAATAAACATCATCTCATTCCGCATTCCCTCTCTATCTATGTCGCGTCGTTGCAAACGTAAAAACGTGAACATCAATAACTAAATCCTTTAATTCTCAGTCAAGGTCAGAACAGTCATAAGAACATTCTACACTTGACACTGCCCATATCTATCCAGCTTGTTCGTTTCATTTTTATAAATCTCATAATATTATTTTAATGCCATTGTGGCATAAGCCCAGCTGCGTTTGAAATACGTAATTTTATATTAATTTATTGCTCATAATTTTTCAATTAAATGCTGCTTGACTGATTAAAATGCTAATATGCCTGGCCTAGTCGACTTGCCCAAGTTACAAAGTGTTAAATTAAACCAATTAACTTGATCTCCAAAATTTGGAGTCCAAATTAGGAGCAACTTTGACAATCGTCCAGAAACTTAATTGATTTCGAAATGAAAAGGACAATGAAAATTAAAAAAGATATTGCATATTATTACGAGAGGAATGACAAAAGTAAAAACAAATTGAAGACGACGAACATTTTTACCAATGAATTCTAGCATTTGCCCAGAGAGTATGCCTACTACTTGTTTCCTCTACGCCTTTACCCATTAAAAAAAAACTTAAAAAGCTTTAAAAATCAAAATGTACTTACTTCACTCCAAGATGTTGCAATCCTGGACAATTTACAGGAATCAAATCGCTTCCAACAAGGGAAATTTCTTTCGGAAACAAGTCCGCTATGCGGAAATTATACTCCATGATAAACGATGTCGATGAGAGGACCGTAGTTAGTTAACTTGACTTTTCTTCACACGACACGAGCACTGCAACAATTACAACCGCGAAAAGGCACTCCTGACTTGTCACTTCTTTCTATACCTAAAAAATCCAAAACAAACAACAAAATAGCCAATTACTAAACCAACATACCAACAACAATCAACTTAAAGTTTAAGTCTTAAACCCAAATTAACAATCACGATCATCACAATCTCTCACAAACCATTATCCACTGAAAAATCCTTAATTTTTAAAACAACATCCCAGAGTCTTTCCCACATGAAAAATAACCCAAATTAAACGCGTAATCTAATCAATCCTTTCCACACGCGTGACAATGATAATCCACCTTAATCCGTACTTAACTATCCTTCCTAACTCACACAAAATTGACAACTGATAATTTACAATTTATAGAAAAAAATCTGCTGTTGATTCCCTTTTTATTCTAAACGCCTCCTCCTTTCACACAGAAAATTTAGACATCATTTTTAAATAACTGTTTATTAGTAAACAAACGGTGACCAGAGTAAACAAAACTAATTGTTTCCATTGCCCATTCATCAGTTATCCATTGTCTAAGTTACTTTATTGGAACACTCTCTCAGCTGAGATCCGACAGATAACCCAACCGACTCATCGACTCCTTCACTCATTCAAACACCTCATTTTTGTAAACAACCCATAATTATCTCACTAATCAACAGTTAAACATCATGCCGACAAAGCTAACTACCCATTTAATTTACTTTAAACACAATTTAAACTTCAAAATAAAGAGCTATCATCATAAAACCAATTTTTGTTTACCTGTTTTTTCACACCTTACAAACGACCAAGTACAAACACACTTTCTGCCTGTGTCAATCAACGACAAACAATTAAACTAGTTTAATTGATGATTTAAACCTGACAACAATTAACTTTAATTATTCCTTTCACAAAATCCAAACAATTCTCCGGCAAAACAAAATGCACACACAGAAAAATCTTCAAAGCATCCAATAAAAATGCACCGACAAACTCTGAAAGCAGGAATGAGACTGTCGAACAAGCGATCAGAGAGAAGAGAGCAGCAGACTCACTCGTAAAAGCACTCAACTGCTTTTTTTACTAATGCGCATCATACAACAGTAATAAGGGGCTGTTCACACTTCAGGTTATGTAAAATGTTCTCACTAAAATATCCACCCACTACCATTATTTGTATAGATTTAAGGAGAAATTGTTTTTAAAGTAGGTCAACATATATTTTGGAACATATTGAATGAATGCCCCCAAAAAGTGTTGGTTTGTTCTATTTGTTCTTTAGCTGTGTATTAACAATGCATGGTAAATGCACCTTCTCGAATAAGCTGTGTGTGTATTGTTGTGGCGTGACGTTTGGCTGGCTTGACGTGTATTTTAGGTTGGACGTTTGCGTAGGTAGGTATGCTGGTAGGTAGCGAGCAACAATGAATATGCCAACAATGGACGAGAAAACAAAGAGATGGATTTTAAGGGGTCATTCATTAATATTGGGCACTTCCGGAGAATTAAACTGATTGTTGGGTCATTGTAAGGTGTCCAGGGGAGAGGGGAATAATTAAAATGGGGAATTTCAAATGGTTTAATTGTTGGTAAAACTTAAAGTAAAGATGATGCCTAAATGAACCTAAATCTTAATGGCTTTGCTGTATGAATGAACATTGATGTCGCGTACTTTGCGTTTAAAGTAGCATTGTTGCAACAGTAAAAAATTTAATAGTTTTAAAATAATGTTTATAAATATAGTCATGTATGCATGTACAAGAAAATAGAGAGCTATTGTTGAGGTTGAGAATGTCACTGGCTCTGGTTGTTAGTTAGTTAGGAAGACACACAGGTAGACATAAATGTTGCTGTGAGTTAATCGAAATGGATTGTTGTGTGGGAGTTGAGATGCACAGGTGCATAGAGAATTTTGTAACTTGAAGCTGACATTATTTTTTGCAATCGTAATTGTTACACTTCTGGCATTATTGTTGAGCTGCAATAAAATGCAATTCTTTTTGAAGTAATGAATGATGATGCTCTGCAGTGATAACAATAATTTCTTATTTCTTGCAATATGCAGGAATGTTAGAACATTTTCATATAACTCATAATTAAGTTACTAAATACTACCTACCACCTATGAATATTTATGAAAGCATTTGTTGTTCTACATATATTATAATGTTCTGTTGTGTATGATGTGTAGGTGTCAAGTAAAGTTTCCATTAAAAATTGTGATGCGTAATGTGCGTGTGTGGATGAACTGCATGCAACAAACAGTAAAATTAAATGTCTGCATACAACAACTTTTCCCATCGTCAAAATGTTTTTATGATGACTTTCGAGAACATAAGCCATATGACGTAATTTATGTTATATGCAGTTTTGGTAGTTAAGATTATGTAAGTAAGTTAACTACCTAAACTCAAGCCCTTTGTAAAAAATTGATTTCTTTTATTGCTTTATTACGTGAGACAAGTTCCAATTGACATTACTCAAAGCCAATTCCATCAACTCATTAACCTCCTTATCTAAACCTTTCTATTTTTCATAATCACACTGAACGGCTTAGGCCCTCGAATGAATCCAGGCAAAGATTCAAATTCATTCGGTTCTTCTTCGCCGTCGTGTCTGGGTGCAAATTCAACATTAAATTGTTGAAATATGTTGGTTATGAACAGGAAGAGTGTATCTCGGGCTAAAGTTTCTCCAACGCAAACCCTCCTTCCAACCTGGAAGGGTTGAATGTGCTCACTCTTCTCATATTTCAATTTCACTGTTCCATCATCCGATTTCGGATTTTCTTCTGAGACGAGAAATCGCTCAGGACGGAAGTTATCAGGATCCCCCCATATCTTTGGATTGTGATGAATGTAATATAGATTAGGTTGAACCCATGCATTCTTTGGGATAAAATATCCCTGGAACTCGATGTCGGTTAGAGCACGATGCGCTACTCCATCAGCAATCGCAGAAGAGTGACGCAATATTTCATCGATTAAGGCCAAAGTATATGGCATGCTATGGATAGCGTGTGTGTTATTATGGGGGTAGTAAAAATAAACTTGATTAGATAAATGTTTTTGGTCTGGCATGGCTAAAAATAGACTTGAATTTCAAAATCATACTTTTTCCTGTCATCCAGCACAACCCTTCTAGAATTCCCGTCCGTTATCCCTTCAACTTCTTTCTGGAGCTTATGTTGCGTTTCAGAGTGCTTGCATAAGTAGAGCATGGTCCAGGACAGGGTATTGATGACGGTGTCACTTCCGGCGAAAAAGACGTCAAATAAAAGGTTAACCAGTTGCTTTTCTGTTTTTACGAAAACAGGAAAGGATTATTGATAAAATCTCTAAATATTTTAAAGGATGATTAATACATGAATGTATCAAAATACATAGGCAAATAGGCATTTACCTGCCAATTCTCCATAAAAAGAAGAATTTGTGTCTGTCGTCTTTTCAACTTCGGATAAGTAGACGTCGATGAAATCTCTGCAAATTAGAGAATAAGAATATTTTTTGAATTAAATCAGCAATTAAATTTTCATTGTTTGCCTAGTTTTTGTATTACCGGAAGCTGTCCTCGCCCCTATTAGCTTTGTGCTCCTCCACCGGTTTTTCAAAGAGTTTCTGAAGGGGATCAAATAGACTTCGGAGTTTACGATATCCTGACAGCTCGGGAATAATTTTCCTCAAAATTGGTATAAACATAAGAAGACCACTTCCTGACACAGCTTCATTGAAAGCCCTATGAGAATTTGTAATGTATTGATTTTTTAAAGAATGATAAGATCATTTATATTTTCATGATGTAGGTACATAAGTTAATTGAAATCATACTGGTTTCCCTCAGAGGCTAATCGAAGAAGACCTGGGTCATCTTGCTTGAATCTCTGGGAGGTGAGGATTTTCCAAAGTGCATTTATAACAGGCAATCTGAAAACTTTATCCAATCCTGTGAGCGGGCTTCGCTGCTTTTTCTCTAAAGTTTCCAGTAGCTCATTCAACTCTTCCACGATCAATTGTTCCATGGATGACTTTCCAAATCCAAACTCGCGCAATTGACGAAGCAAAAAACGCCTGTGAACATCCCACAATTCTCCGTCCGAATTCAAAATCCCCAAACGAGGGTCTACCTGCTCTTCGTGCAGAGTTAATGCTTCCCAAATGGGTTTTCCTGTAAGTGCAGGCATACTAAATACTTCCTTGCACATTTTCGCGTTTGAGATGATTATCAACCTGTGATAAAAAACGTAACAAAATTATGAGAAGCCTGGAGAAAATGGTTTACCTTTCATAAAGAGGTAAATGCATGTCTTACTCTTGGTTCGCCAATTTCAGCTTGTATATGTCGCCATACTCTTCACTCCACTTGGTAAATTGGTGCGTCTGAACTTTACTCATTTGATGAATATTTCCAATGATTGGAAGACCTTTCGGTCCTGGAATCTCTTTCAAATGTAGAAACTGTTTAGGTCGCTTCTTACCATTTAAGTACCATAATGACATAAGAATTATTAAAAAGGCCGATATGACCAGGGGAAAGTTTCCCAATGAAGTTTCCATTTTATTCACACTTTTCTTATTTTACTAAAATATGTATGTTCATTGGAAACATACTAAAAAGATAAAAACTTGCGTGCATGCAGCACTACTGAAAGAAAATCGAATAAAATATGTAGCTGGAAGCCCAAGGTCAAAGCCAAAAAAAATTGTATAGAAACTGGAATTTTATCCTCCTTCTTAATTGATGGCTTGATGACCAATGCAACTGTAGTCACTCAAAGCGTTGCTGCACTCACCTAGTATATCTGCATGTTCTTAAAAAATAGAATAAACGTACCTAAATGCACGTGTACATGGGGTCGTAAGGAACATGTTATTTACTTCCCTAAACATGTCCAGTACCAATAATTATTATAAGTTAGTATATGTGTGCATTCGGATGTTATGAAACAAAATTATAATATGATCTTCAATCTTGCAACTTTATTCACCTTTTATTGCATTTTAACAGAGTTTATCTACTGTACGTAATAGTTTGAATAATCAAACTTTGATAATAGCTATATTGATTTATCAAATCTACTATTTTCTCAGAATACCCCAGAGTTATTGTTTAACGCTTTGTTTGGTCATAGCCACACTTGGTAAATTGGTGCATTTGAAACTTGCTCATTTGATGAATATTTCCAATAATTGGAAGACCTTTCAAATGGACCTCGGTCCTGGAATATCTTTCAAATGTTTGAATTCCTTAGGCCGATTCTTACTACTTAAGTGCCAAGATGACACAAGAATAATTAGAAAGGCCGATGTGAGCAGTGGAAAGTTTCCAAATGGAGTTTTCATTTTATCCCCACTTTTCATATTTTTACTAAAATAATATGTTCATTGGAAACACCAATAGATAAGCTTCAGCTCGGCAGCTCATTCAAGGAAAACCGAATGAAAGAGCAGGAAGCTGAAGGTCACAGCCAACAAAAATTGTAGAGAAACTGGGATTTTTATCCTCCTTCTTAATTGAAGGCCTGATGGACAATGCAACTTTAGTTACTGCGTTTACTGAATTCAGGTAGTATTCTGCATGTTCGTAAAAATGTTCCTAAATGCACGTGTAAAACAAGCAAAATGTAGAATTTTGCATGAAACCCAGGAGGAACAAAAGTCCGACCAAAATCCCGTTTGAAGCCATTTTGTCAGAAAGGCGGAAATAAATTGGAAACTATAACATTTAGCCGAACTACTGAAATTTTTCTCAGTAGATTAATGATCCAAGATGGTAAATTCTGTAAGACTTTTCTGGATGTGAATAATGACATGCCATATTTTGTCCCCTCATTTTATGCACGGTTTATTAGACAAAGGTAGAAGACGACACGAGAACCGTTTAAACAAGCCAACGTTCATATGCTTGATCGACCTACAACCTTCATTTTAGAACTTGTCCGAGTTATGATGAGTGATCGATTGGAGAAAAGGGTAACATTGAAAAGAAATAGGAAATATTTTATTACCCCTGCCACATCAAAATATGACTATACCAGGTGCAGATTTGCTTAATGTTCTCACTTAAAAACAATTCCCATGATTATTAAATGTAAAATTGATTTAATATAGTTGTGGTAAGCATTAATAATTTTGCAGTAAGCTTTCTCGTTCCTGCTTTACAAATACATATCTTCAATCAATGTATGTCATGTCAGTAAATCTGCTGCAGTAACAAAACGAGGGCATTGTACATTTATTATTTATTATTAATATTACTGATTATTAGTATATTTATATTTCCTGAACTTTTCTCCATAAAGATAACAACGTATTTTGCAAAAAAGTTAAGGTAAATATTTTTAAGCGTTTAAAAACACGAATACAAATATAATCTATATTCCTCCTGTAAAAGGATTTAGCACAATCCACTCCCTTGGATGATACATCATTCCAAACTGTCTCCTGTAATAGTCGCTTCCATTTCGCATGGAGCTCTTTCTCCAAAAGTCTGGATGAAAAAAAAGTCCTCTAAACTTGTCGATCCACCTTCTATAGCATTCGCCACAAACTCTATGTCGAAATGGGACTCCAAATCCAACAGTTTTTTCTTTGAGTAGACATGGTCATCCGAAAATATAAAATATTTCGGTCGTACATTAAACTTGCTTCCTAAAATCTTGGCCATTTTTCTAATAGCCCGTCGTTGAAAAGGAATGGGTGGATGGGGAGCACCCGTGATTGCAAAGTCACCACGTCTTACGTGAACTGCAACACTTTCACTGGACATGATCCTTTCTCTTATCTTGACTAATTTCTCCCAGCGAATGGAATCGGTGCGAAGCTGAAACATGGAACGGATGTCGGTTTCATAATCCACCCAAAATTCTGGCGATTGACATGAGCCATTACGCTGCAGGTATTTTGTGGGGTCTTGCAGATAACGTCTTTCCAACATGGCTTGGTCGCTAACTAGTTCGACATTGCTAATATCAATCGCATCTTCATACATCATGTTGACCATTGGTATGTTGAACTTGTCCAAGATAAATTCACGGTCATTTGAGAAAAACATCCGGTTTTTGTTCACACCAATAACACCGGGACCTATATTTCCACAATAATCACGGGCGCAAAGAAGGTAAAGTCGAAGATGTTCCCTTTTCGCGAGGGCGTAGGAACATGCGTAAAGGAAGAGTTGATTTCCAATCCCTGTGCCATCAAGTGGAATTTTCAATATGACACCTGGAGAATGTCGGCTTGAATTAGTATTCCTTACTGCAGGCGTGGGAACAAAGGGACTGTAGGGGCCCCTCGAGTATAACCTACTTGCGTTGTATGGGTAGGATGTGGTAAATAAACTTGTCGGGCTACTGTACTCTCTGAGACACACAGTAATAATAATAGTTAGAATTACAAAAATCAATACAGACAGGAAAAGTCTGAAAGTTAACAGGTTGAACATAATAGTAATTGCTGCAGTGACGCTTAATATTTAGACAAAACTAGAAAGATGCAAAAGAAAAAAAAATTGGAGTGGACGTACAAACTTCAGACTATGAAGTTCAGAATATTTTCATGTTGGCTATGACTATGCAGAAATGATGTAGGCGATTTAAAAAATAATGTTTTCTAGCCAAAAAAGGGGAAAACAGCGACTTCCTTGATAAAAAAATAATCCCGAGCCCAGAATAGTATAAGCTACCATAGGAAAATAAAATCTTAATATTTTTAATATAAACAATCCTATTGCGGAAGTTCGTTTAAATCGGAAATTCATGGATTCATGTAGCACGTATTTACACATGAATGAGTTTAATTCTTGTACCTATAAAAATTTCGATATTTCTTCATAAAATCTATTTGTATTGAATCTAGTAAAATGGAGCATTTTACACGAAAATGTAGTCAGGAATGCATTTGTAAATACTTATGTAATAGATAAATAGTATGTAATAGTATATTTTTATGTACATTTATTATTCATTCGTGTGTAATAACACCTGTATAAGCTTAAGCTTTAGGAATTCTGAAAAATCTGTTTTATCTTATTATCTGGCAAAATGAATGGGAAAAATGTTTGCTCTTTCAAAGAGCCTCTTTGTCTTTTATTGCGTACTTGCATCCAAGCATTCAGTGAGTAGAAAAAAGATTTTTGTTCACGGTGTTTCTAGTTTTTCATATGTATTTACACGGGGTCGTGAGGAACATTGGAACATGGTATATCACTTCCCTAAACATGACTAGCACCAATAAAGTATTGCTATAATTGCATATCAGTGTTAAGGAATGAAATGAAATGATCTTGTGTCTTTTCACCTTTTATTGCATTTTAGCAGAGTTTATCTTCTGCACATAATAGTTTGATATTAATAGCTAGGCAGTTATGTATTTATCAAGCCTAATATTTTCTCACAGTACCCCAGAATTATTTTTTAACGTTACGTTTGGTCATCACCACACTAAACGGTTTTGGTCCCCGGAAGAATCCTGGAACAGACTCAAATTCATTCGGTTCTTCTTCCCCATCCAGCTTCGGTGCAAATTCAACATTAAATTGTTG
>JAHZMV010007159.1:0-10298 GCA_027743765.1 Coecobrya sp. COE2
ATAGTTTAAAGCATCAGGAATCTGGATTCATCTTGTTTTATGCAGATATCTTTTATCTTGTGGTTCTTATCTCTAATGCAAATTTGTCGTAGGAATTAGTACACACCCTTTAGCACAAACCTATTTTCAGCTTCCAAGATGCTTAAAGAGAGTAAGAGAGAGAAAGAGAGTAAATTGGCAACGGGCACAAATCTGTTCGTGACTTCGCTAGAAATGGATGGAATATAAACCAAGCCTGTACATACTTATTATGAGATTACATGTCCATTAAAAGTTGTGCATACAAAGTCATGTTTGTGTATTTGACCTGACCTAAATAAGGTAAATGAAATCAGTACGTGACAGATTATTTTTTTATTTTATGCACTTGTACAGATAATGGAATGGAAAACTATTGAGTGATGGAAACATTATGAATTAACCACTTTTATTATTTTTATCATTTCTTTCTCTTTATTTATCTAAAATGCAGCCAAACTGCTAAATAATATTTTCCATTCACTCAATAAAACGTATGTGCTATTCAAAATGATATGGATATCAAAGTGTTCCAATTTAATGTGTTTGCAGATTTGAAAATTCATAATGTGCCAAAACCGAAATGTGAAAAGATGTCCTTGGAATCACACACGTAAATATTTACGAGTAATTCAAAAGCATTGTGATGTACGATTGATGCATTATGTGATCCCGTTTCCAATAGTTATATTTTTGTGGCAACCGCTGGTCTACTTCGCTTTTTCATTTCAATCGATATTTTCAAACGACTTGGATTGTTGGCGTCTGTGTTGGAATTATTTGCACAATACAACTCAAGAAAAATTGTGGATGTCAAATGGGTAAGTAGGCTTTTCCTTACAGTTTGATTATAAATGGTTTAAAGGAAATGAATTGACAAGAAGGATAAATATTTTTATTCAGTCTGCTGCTATTTATATGGAAGTAAATGTCTCGAATATTTTCTCCATTTTTTCTTCCTTGTTTCCTCTGAAGAGCAGAGAGGATCTGACATCAAATCGGAAAAGGTAATAAGAGTGAAAGCAAGAATAAGTATTTGTAAGCTTCCAGCTCTGGCTTTCACGACCTGTGTGTTTGAATAGAAAGAAATCACAAACAGTAGTAAAAACGAAAGTGTCAGCATCGGTTAATGAACCTTGTGAAATCAATCCTTTTCCTGTTTTGTATGCCAGAGTGTTCACCTCTTCCATCAACATTACATTATCTTCGTCTTATTTCCTGCTCCTGCTTGCTTTTTACCTCCAAAAAACACGAAACAAATAATGTCATCAATTCTTATGCTTTTTATAATGTCTTGTTCAAATTACAATGATCGAAATTAGAAATTGGTTCATCAGTATGTATTACTTTTTCAAATTGGCAACATTTTTCAACATCTTTTGAAGTATTCCTTTAAAATTCAAATGAACATATAATTTTGTAATGTATCAGGCAAGCATAATAGAAAACTAAAATTTATTAAAAGGGTGCCACACTTATTTAAAGATGCTTACTTACAAATTCATGGTATGCTTACGCTTATGTACATTTATTAATGGTATTTTAAAATGATCATGCATAAACATTAATATGGGACGTGATTGTATAAATATTTTCCTTTTTCGTTTAAAAATAGAACTTAATTTCGGTGACTACATCAAAATTTCTTTTTAGGTAGAAACCTAAATAATCTGCCAAGTTTTGAAATTGACGAACGTAATAAATATCTCAACATAATTAGAGAAGGGTAAGGTTTGTCAAAAGTTCATTTATTCTGATTTTAGTCCGGCAAGACGTACAGGAGATTAGCTGGCTCTGATGATAACAATTCCTCCTTTGTCAGGGGTGATAAATACAGATTTTTGTGAATAGAAATTCTTGTCATGCTTATCCTTGCAATTTTTAATAAAATGCATAGCTGCTGTTTCTATCTTGGGAACACAGGACACCAATACACCAGTATTGTGCTTTAGTCTAAATGTACAAACAGTTCAATACAAAAAAAATTGTCAAGCGCCTTCATGTTGAGAAGCGATTGCAGAATTGTCCTTCCGGTGAGTACTGAGCTGAGGATGTGACATGAAAATCCAAGAGAAATCCCAGCATCTTCCTTCTCGAGTGACGTGAGACTATTCTAAAGTGCACGAAAAGGCTTGAGAGCGAGATCTTGTGTACGTCTGGCGCATTCAGTTCTCTTATGATTTTTTGTTTAGTTTCGTTTTTTTATCTCTCCTAATATGCACTTGAGCATTGGCATGAAAGTAAAATGAAAATACTACGTGACAGAATTTTTTATATGGCTTTCGCAAATGTCACAATAGTTGGACACCTAAAATTCTACTTGATAAAGAAATACTGTTCATATCTTTTTGGAGAATTTTGAGTTTACGATCCCTTTATATAAATATTGAGTTTAAATTTTAAATTTTCAGCTAATTTTATTCTTAAATTCAGTAATTTACAATATAAACTGCACTATTGCGAATTAGACCTAAATATATTGCAAATAGTATAAGGTTTACTGAGAATATTATGTAACGTTAGAGAGTCTCAACAATTTTACTAAATGAAGTGTGGGCGGTAAGGCATAATTTGACGCCTTCCGGGTATCCATATTATCTTTGACCAGCGGATGGTTCAAATGTAACATATTAAGGCGTTTGAGAATGCGAATGTATCTGCAGCCTCACAAAAATACGCTGTACTTATGAAAAGGCACCAACCAAGAGCTAACTTGCTAATCCAAAGAGCGTCCAGCCCAGACTTTCCATGACGACTTGAAGTTCTCTTAAAATGATGAAGATATCTCTCGTACCGCCTTCTGCAAAAATGTGAAAGTGGCTCCGAGCAAATTTGAAGAGAACTGTGCAGCAGGCAGCTGTTAGGTGTATTTTACTGTAATTGCTTACGTAATGAGAAAAGTGAAAGCGGTGAAAGGCGCAATGATAATGATAGTGGCCGTTTGGAGTATGAACCACTGGTTGAAACGATAACATTGCTGGGAAGCAAATAAAGAACAGAAAAGTCAGTTTTCCTGACTCTAGTGGTCTTTGCTTCAGCAACTGCCCATGATTTACTCCATAAACGAAAGGGACAATAAGTTTGTGTATGACTTCCTTATCCCTGCATGGTCACGGACAAAAGTCTCAAGGCAATGCTTAATGGTGGCATAAACCATTACACATATTTTTGTGGTATGAGATAAGTACGAAATTTTGCCATAAAAATATTTTCTTTAAGGGAAACGTTGCGTTGTCAGCATTTTTGTTGTAACGACATACTCCGTGTAAATTGTTACCATGAGGCGTACACTGTCACGGAAATATGTGTGGAGACAGATAATATTACGTAATGTCATCATGCAATGAGAATATAGCTAGCTGGACGATTGTAAAAATGGTTTGGTCTTTTGCAACATTAGTTGCTGTAATTTAGTCATTCGTGGGCATTAAATGACCTGACATATACTTTTGCTTTATTTCAAGATAAACTATTCGCCAAGATTGCAGTTTTGATTGTATCATAATCGCTAATCATGACGCTATAATTTCGCTGGAGCCATGTTGGCTTCAACTATATCGTCATGCACTTCATTGGAGGCATAATTTGAGGGATAATCAATATTAAGATAACAAAACGGAGACATTCACTGATAACTGGACGTCTGAAGGATGCAATGTAATGTCGGTTGACTATTGAATGCAATTTAATAAAAAATATAACGTTCCCAAGTCCTTCAAAATTGTAACAGAGGACATATAAAGTTTTCTTCAATAATGCAAACAATACTCATTGCGAAATATCTTTATATCGCCCCTTTATATTTTAATATAAGCCATTCCTCATTTTTTCACTCTGTAAAAAATATTCATCCTCCACAAATCATTGCTTTTATCGACAGGAGCATTACATCCCGCAAACGATTCTGAACATCAATGTACACACATCAACGAAACAAATTCATCGTAAATGCCTAATGCGGTATAGCTTAGTTTCTACAACGGAACACATCATGTCATGTTATCCGTTTTACTTTGCTGCCATTTCCGCCATCCTTTCTACCACAGTGATTGCTAGAAAGTATAAAGTGCAGAGAAAAAGGGACAAGAAGTATTATTCAGTTTACTGTGGCTGATCGCTGCAATATCATCTGTCGCATCACATATTTTTATCTTGAGATAGCTTAAGTGAACATGTCATCTTCCATTTGGTAAGATGTCCGTAATTTATTTCCGAGTGAGATGACGATGCAGTTTACTATTCCGTATGAATCCTTAATGCAACAAACTTTTTAGTAAACAACATTCACTTGGCTTCATTTTGTCTTGTTTTCGTATAATTTGTATTCGTATATTGCAAGTGTTTAGGAAGTTTTCGGAGATATGACACAGATGCATTTGGGGCTTTAATGTCATCGTAAATGTTGTTTGTTGTCATACGGTCGTGTAGACAAAGTACAAATCTGCGATGATGACAATACCCATTAACTCGAGTCTAATCGAAGTGTTCAGGATTCTCCTTTCAAAGCCTTCACCGCACTTATGTAGTCTTGCTGTGTTTGTATCAGATGAACGATACTGTCAAAGGAAGATCTTCCAAAAGTAACAAACCTTCATAAATAAATGGAGAGATGCATTCCAGATTTCATCAATTGCAAATTTCTCATTCACATTCAGAATATCTTTCACATATGTATTGTAACTCAAATTTCACGGTCGAGTTTTAAAAAGTCTACTCATGAGTAATAGGATTGATCATTATTCCCCTTAACATTCAAAATGACAATGTGAAATGAAGCGATTCTTGTTTTCTCATCCATAGTTTTGTTTGTCCAATTCAAACGTAAGAAATATTTTACGGAGAAACCACATGAAAGATACAATTTGTGGAAAAATTATAGCCATAGCTTATAACTTAAATTCGAATTCAAGCCAAGGATTCCAAAGAAGCCGTTTATTAAAAGCTGACTCATTCGAGTTTCTGTGCTTTTTATTGAAGAATGGAAATTATTTTAATTGTTTTTGTTTTGAAATCTTGTCGCCCGATTTACGTATATGAGCTGCATTGTATTCAAAAATATACATAAAAACCTACTTGAAGCGGTGAAAAAATTGGAAAACTACACGAATAAAATACACTACTTTTAAAAACTTCCAGCCTTGCACCCAAATGCTGAATATTGAAAACTAATAAAGTAAGACATTGAATTCTAATAAGAAAACCTGGATTTTTAATATTTTAATATTTTTGTGTAACGTAACACGTCTATGCGATTTACATATTTCCAAATAATCTTAATTTGTGTTTTATATCAGTATGGAGAAATGTACTGTCACGCTTTACTAATAGTAGCAAGTAAAATATATGAGGAAGAAGGAATCAAAAATCGATGAATACTTTCGGTACATGTTTTATTGCTTATAATGGTCAGGTCTTCCAGAAAGGTTTCCAAACTGTAAAGTTTTGCAACAGATACTTGTTTAGATTTTCTTTCAAAGGTGTCCATAGACATGTCTATGAAATACTATACTATACTACGCTTATTCTAAACGTTTGTGCAGTCTGCTGCAAGAGGTTTGTTTCTCAATGATAATAATGAATAATTTATTAGGTAACATGAAGCAACAGTCAGAAAGGAACAGAATATTAGACCTAACCATATTTTTGTTAAGGTTACCTGTAGCAGGTAGGTAAATATGAAAATGCCTCACCTTTCATTCTTATGGCCTGGAGTCTGGAACCATCCGGTGGCGTATTTTACTATCAGGGCTTATTTTAAAAGGTGAAAGATGAAGGAACGCAATAAATCACGAAGTTCTGGGGCTTGCTTACTCACGAAATTAAGCACGTATTGCATAAATCATCAAAGTTGGTCATGTAAGTAGCATCAAGTTTGTCCATAAATTCATAAATGCAAAGTGGAAAAGTTCAATGCACCAGTCATTATTTTTTAGGATACTAATAATAACATAATCTAAATATTTTAATAAACTTATCATGGTTCAATTTGATTTGATTATGCAACCATATATAATTTTACATTGTTATTAGTACAATCTTTTTTTCAATGTTTAATGCGCACATGTAAAACATGTTTAAAAAATTCGTGGGACGTTTTATTTATCGCAGACATGAAAATTACCGGTTTGTATTAATGAGAATCATTTTTTGTACGGTGCCCTAAAAATGACCAAATAGTGAAAGTGAAACAATATAAAGAGTGTACCGTTTGGTTGTATAAGAAACTTTTATGAAATGCCACGGGTTGACTGACGCTAATAATTCTCAAATTCGTAGTAAACTGCAAGCAAACTTTTGCTTCCGTATGAATGCTAATGTTGGGAGTGAGACGTGCATAAGCTATGCAAGTTTATTCAAGCTCGCCACATTCCTCACAAGCACAAGTTTGGAAATAAATGTGTTTAATAAATTCTTTTGGGAATTGAAAACTAAACTGTTTGGTTTGTAGAAGGTATAGGTATATTCATGTTATCATATTCATCAGATTCCTTGATGTGTTAGAACACTTTTTATACACTTTCTCCCCTTTTATTAGTCTATCGTGTAATAATCCCAGACATGCCTCATTATTGTATACAAGTTGAGAAATTGCATACCTACGTTGAATTATTTTTTCGCCATAGGGTTTTCTGAATGACACGTTTGTTACTCACACGCAAAGCATAAATTGTACGGATTACATGCTATTCTAACGTGTTTGGTGTCGTAGATAAATATTCTTGGGGTTTCTTGCTACGTGATTGTTATTGTTATTGATATAACAGATTTGTTTTATTTATTGAAGCGATCAGGAAGTGAGCTTTCCATTGACTGTAATGTCAAAGATTTTCATTTTAGCAATTGCAATTGTTGAAAACTTCAATATGATAAACAATGAATTTTCTGAATCTATTTCTGTGGTTGTGGTTACATAAACTTAAATATTTACATCTCACATTTGATGGGAGAGTATACCTTTGGTAAGTATTAAAGAAGAAGAAAAGGATTGTAAAAATCGGGTGGGAGTTAGGGCTTATGTGCAAACTCTTTATGCGGACATTATTTATGTAAATTATTTTATATGGTCAATTTTTATGCGTGGGTAAAATTTGTGTGACTTAATATTGCGTAACAATTTTTAGTATACTTAAAAATGAAGTAGTGAACAGACCTAATTTTCTCAAACATATATAACATATTTTTATAAAGTGCTTTTGATTGTAGAGTTCTCATGGTTTTTCTTTTTAATCCACGTTGGGGGAATATCTAGTTTCTCTAATATTCAGAGCTATTCAGTCAAAAATTCGTCAAGCTAAAGATCTTAATGTCACAGCTACGTAAGCTTCTTACTTTACGCCTGTTTAGTTCCCCTTGTTTCTATATTTTCTGTATAAACTGTTCTACTAATTTGAGTAATGAGCACAATGCGTAATTTGTTCATCTGGATGAGAAACATCAATCAAAATGTCTGTTTCTACGCTATTATTTATACCAGGAGAATCTGCAAAGACACGATTACGAACAGGCCAAATCGTTCTTTTATGGCTTTGATCAGGATCACGATCACGAATGGCAAAAATACAGTTTCGTTATCGAGACGTTAAAAATAACGCGGTAAAATATTTTTGCCCCAAACTCATTTCCGATTTTGTCAAGTAACATGTAACGAGTAACAAGTAACAACTACATTTTACATTAACTAATGAGTTATGTATACTGGAATAATTTTAGATGGTTTTACAAAACTGGATTTTTGAAAATTGGTACATAAGTTTTGTTGCCAACATTCCAAAGTATGAGTAGACAAGATGATGTAATTAAAAAAGTTGTTGCTTATATGCATGCTATTTTTAATTCAAACCCGCTAAAGCAATGATAACCCCCGGTTACTTCAAATATCATACACAAAAACATACACCAGTTTTAATTATAGTTTCTATAACCATACATTTTATTTCTGTGAACAAAATTGCTTGCACGTGAAACATAGACATATAAAATATACATATTGTACATAAATTATGCATACATAAAAATTTGTACAACATAAAATTAGTCCTCACATAAACTCCTTCCGTGAGGAAAATTTATCACATAAATAATGTCCGCATAAAGCTCTCCACATAAACCATAACACTAACCCGTAAAAATCAGCTTACGTTAAGACAGACATTCCACTTTTAAGTGCATTCCACACTGTAGTTTTTCAGCTCCAGCATTTGGCAGCTGGAAAAAACCTGGAAAGAAAGAGAACCTCATGACATGTTTACACAATTTGAATTCATCCGTACGCTGTTGCGTTTGTAAGTATATCTGTATTTGTTCCATACGATGTATCCAAAACTTAACCACTGCAGAAAATTGAAATTTATATTTAAAGGAGTTACATTTGCCACATCACGCAGTTTCAGAATGATTTAATTGTTTCTTTTAATTTGCAATATTTTCTTATGTATATACGTGATACGGATTTCTAGATATTTTAGGATGTATAATTTTTGCTACTGCGTACTATGCTCACAATTAATTGGGGGTAAATAGGCAGAAAATTGAATAATTATTAGAAGTAAAAGAAACTATTAGGAAGTGCTGTGGAAATAGAAGAAACCCTGCCCCAATGAGGTAAAGTCCAAACATGAACAGCGTTACTAATTTGAAAAATGCAAAATCGACAAAAGAATTTATAAAAAAAGTTTCTAAATCGTTTTGCATGAAAAAGCAAGAAGTTTGTGACTATATCTCTCAGAACGCTTATAAATGATTTTATGGTATATTCCAAAAATTATAACATACTGTAGACAAATTTGTGGGTAAAAATATTTATAAAAACTGCATATTTAACCATAAGATTGCTTTATGGCAGTCATATTTGAACAGTACTACCATCTATTGTAATAGAAAAGTTGAAACAGTGCACATGTATGTATTATGTAAAAATGTAGCGCGTGGGTGCTGGAATCCTTAAAATCGTAATTTACTAAAGGGTGAAGGAATACCAAGCTAATCCTTCTTGTCAACACTCCATTTCAAATGTCGAAAGTACTATTTATTTTCTTTTTTAATTGCCCCTCTTGCCTCCCTACTCCATCATTCAGTCCAAAAAGAAAAATACATAACCATTTAAAGGAAGAACGCAACCACTATTCCTTTTCCTACCCAGATGTGTGAAGAAAATGCCAAAGGAATGTACCTAGATAGATATCGTTTGAACTGGTTTGAGTAGCAGGGAGAGGTCGATATACTTTGTGCCATAACGAAACCATGTATCCTGTAATTTTAAAAATACAATTTGTCAGAAAGAGTGGTGCCATTCGCTTGACAAAAATTGATCACTTGACTTGTGGGGTTTGCCACGTACGTCTTTCCACTAATGCATTTGAAACCATTGTAAAATCCTGTTGCTTTCTTAAGGATAACTTTTCATTAATGTGGTAAAATATTTTAAATTGAAAACCCTTGTTTAATGTAATTCTGGTACTTTGCACAATAATAATTATATGCCCACGCTGTAAATTGCTTGCCATACCAGATATAAATCTAAAATTTGTAACGCATTGTGGAATTCTATATATTTTTCACGGCTATATATTTTTAAATACCTATGCAATATGTATAGGTTTCTTGTCTCATTTAACAAAAATGTGAATATTTTACATATATAAACAAGCCATTGTAGCTATGTGCAATTATAACATCTTTAATAATTATTTCTGGCCTACTCATACATTCTAAAATGCTAGATTAGTTGATTGTAGTCGTAAAATAAAGTTGTGAAGAGTCGTAGCTAAATCGTAAACTGTACACATAATTAATATTCTAATAATTTTGTTACATATAAATATTAGCAAAGACTATTTCAGTTGTCCGTTCCTACCAAACATCTTCTATTTTTACTCATTCTGATCAATACCAGGGGATTTGCTAATCGATGGTAAACAAATCTTTAAAACACAAGGGAATATTTTATATAATTTCGAGTTTTTCATTTTTTTGCAAAACATTTGTTATCATATCTGGCCAGAAGAATATTATCTTACTTAATTGAACTAATATGTTTATGATAGATTTCCAGCCGTCTAATAAAATAAAAACCAAATATTCACCCAATGTAGTACTTTTAAGTTGGTAATGAAGGGAACGTAAAGATGGATCCTACTAAATTTGACCATAACATGACTGAAACTTTTTTTCTCCGATTTCGCTGAAAATTTGCAGGATAATAGATTTTGATGCGCTGATTACGAATCTGCAATTTGTAGCCGATTTCATTGATCGGTTTTTAAAATCAATTAACGTTTAAC
>JAHZMV010007160.1:0-10811 GCA_027743765.1 Coecobrya sp. COE2
ATGAACCTTGTAGAGGGAATCATAGCTCACCAATGATTTCTGAAGAGGCAACATTCTACCAAAAATCACTGGCATGAACGGGATCTTCCTAGCAGCGTCAAAATTATCAAATAGCGTGACATTGTGAAGAACAGTTTTTACAAGCTCTTGGAACAAAGATATTTCAATAATACTTGATTCTCTTTTTCGAGTTGCCCCTCCATCTAAAAAAATACGAACTGGAACGAAATCGCAACATTTCTGATTAATGTTTTTGTTAATATGCTCAAGCGTGATATAATCGTTATTTGAAATGTTTGCGAAATCGTTTTCGTGTTTTAGTAAAGATCCACAAAGCACTGCAATCTAAAATCGCTATATGGATAGCTGATATTTTTTAGTGAATTGGTTTGCGCTTTGTTACAGACATGTGAACCAAATTTTTTTATCTCGTAAAAATAAATTGCAACAGTTACTGGAAAAGAAGTTGGTGCTAAATCGTATGTATTATCATGGATGGGCTTATTTATTTTTTGGTTGTGGACTATGTCCAGTTCATTAAAGATAAGTCTAACACTGCAATGTTTAAATGGGGTTATGCCTCGTTCGACAAAGAATTGGCTTGACGTTCAAATTAGTACTGGTTGGACAATGCCAATTAACGAAAAGATCAAATCAGATGCTAAAAATGCCATTATATTTTTTGTCAAAATGTTTGCAACAGTAAAATAGATGGACCAATCTTCTCAATTGGTTTATGAACTCCGGTAGGAATCCATTACACACTAGATTTGCATGACATATCAAGTCGTTAATGTTGGTGTGCTTTACGGCAATAATTAATATTTTCTTACAAAAGCCCTTTACTTCCACTCTGACGGGAATTTGCAAACAAATCTGTTTATTTCGTACCGATATTACAGAAATTCTATTAGTCCGCCTTGTGCTCGTATAATGATTATTTGACACAAAGATCGAATGTAAAAAGCTATTGTATGCTCCTCATTTGAACGCAGGATTATAATAAAGAGTGATGGACCCATAATAGCATATGAATTATGCCACCTGGAAAAGCACTCCCAAACCATATCAAACCTTCATTGTAGGAAGATACGAAGCAATCTAACAAGAAGTTCATTCCACAGATCGTGTCCATAATAATAAAATCCTCATTCTGAACCGAGTATATAACAAGTTGGAGTAAATAAACCAAATTACTAGACCTGGAAACTTTAAAATTTCTAAATATGAAAACTCAAGCCGATAGCAAACTATGCTTTCCAGAAGTTTGCATTTATGAATTTTCGATCCCCACTCGAATTTCAGCGGTGAACATTGGAGAAAATATATATTTCTTTGTGAGAATTTTCTTGTTTTAATAGATGCCAGTGTTAGATATTTTGCATTTGTTTTCCTCACGAGTTTCTCAATAGCACTTGTTTCCATGAAGGATTAAATTCCTGAACAACTTTGCAATGATATAACATATATCATGCCGCTCTTGAAATCATTTTTTTGAAATTATTATTACTTAAAATGCGCCAGTTTAACCCGCATCATAATCAAACAACATTATATTTTCCGATAGTCATAATCTAATCGCTTCATATCATATGTGGGTAAATTATGGAATTACATTCATAGGAGAATAAGAAATTTATATACAAAATGTTGTACAGAATTACGGCTTTGACAACGGATCAATTTTACTGTATTACTAAATACTAAAATGCTAATACTATGAGATCAAATAATTTCTAGAAGCAGGGATATAAATTATTTAGGAACACAAGGGATTATGCCAGAAATGAAGCTGTCTAAATCCCAAGTTAATTTTTAAGTGACACGATTTTATTCCTTACACCTTATGTATCAATTACCCGTCCAGCTGAAAACATATTAACATTAAATTAGCGTCGATAAAACTAACGCTTACTGAAACACACATGCGATGTCTCTATTGCGCAATCAGTGGAATAAACCCTCATACGATATTTCGTATTTTGCCATATTGTAAGAATAGTGCGAGCTAAATATTTAGTATGGTTGTGGAACAACAATACTTAATTTTTGAACAAAGTGATTCTATTGTACTTTAGTTTCGAGTTGACAGCTCATTCAAGCAATATTGACTCCTTATAATTATCATTGTTATGCAGATTAACTTTTGCTAAATTAGAAACAATGTTTATAGCACAATTTCACAGGGATATCTCCAAATTTGTGGTGCATTAACTACCATATTCATAAATCATTCTAGAACCCTTTGAAACCAATAGCTTCTATTCAATAGCTTGAATAATAGAACGTAGAGTGAATTCATATAAGTTCGTTCTACAATTTTCAAAATGAAGCTACGTATAAAATCGAAGAAAGAAAAACTAAAGTGCGATTTGTATCAACAGCTACTTTCACGGAATCAGAGTTTACTGAAACACAGAACTGCTAATATTTTAAGTAAAAATTTCAGTGTGACGTTTGCTCCATACAGTTTAAAAATAAAGTGGTGCTACGTCGGTACATATCATCAGACCATTTCACCTGTGCAGTCTGTGGAGTTGTATTCATATTGACAGCGAAAATGAAACAGCATACTTACTTAATACATTGCGAAAGAGCATGTCCAAATCAAGATATTAAAATCGAAGTGGAACGTTATGATATGAATCGTGGACATCTGCAAGACTACAGAATTAAAGGGCATCCTTTTTTCAGGTGTAAGCCGACAACTGTTTGTGTAAAACGATATATTATGATAAGCCTCAATTTTAAATAAGATAGAAACCGAATGGAGCAAATAGAATCACTAGCGGGAGCTCTATCAAGTCAATTTGTATCTTGTGGATTTGAGAATCAGTTCATGATCAGTTTATGATCGTTATCTCTAACTAGTTTGTAATAAAATCGATGTAACCGTTGTGCCAGGTTTTGTGAACTTTTCATAAATATGCCTTTATCATTTCATATAAACGGGGATAACGTTTGTTTGCATTTTGTACTTTCAGGTTTCTTGCTGATTTGTTTGACGGTTTACTTCCTATATTAATAAAGTATATAGAATGTTAATCATAAGTGCAGTACACAGTCAGAATCACAATAGTCAAACCGAATTCTCTATTCTACTATCCCAAGCATAATGTCGTAAATTGATGAGCTTAAGATTTGCTAAAACAAATTTTCACAAAGCTGTAAACAAGCAACATTAAGCATGAAACGAGGATGCAGTACTGATTATTGGACCCTCTGTCTACTAAAACAGCATCACCTATTCTATCTACATGATCACTGCTAATTTATAATGTTATTCAATATCTTCAGTTATATAATTACTATTTGTAGCCTCTATTTTCTTTACAAACAAACAAGCAAATATGTACAAATGGCAATATTAATACAACAACAACAACAACAAAACCAGCATTTGTACAAAGATTAAGCACAAAAACTAATTGATAAAAATAAATCGTCAGTAGTATTTTTCATAATGCTAAGCTTTTTCATGCTTAAATTTGTTAAATGTAGTGAATATATTTTAAATATTTTTTTTATTTTTCCAAATTGAAAATGACTTGCTATTTGACATGAAATGACATTGAGAAATGGAACTATGCACACCATCAGCCAAATTAGATTGATACTGACAAAATATTACTGAATCATGTTTTGTCTCTTTCTCTATTAACACAAAACTATAATTTTAGAAGAAACGAAAGGGGAAATCGACGGGCATGTCCACGTTTAGAGAGTTTAAGAGGAAGAAATGTATTGTTCGTCCTTTCCCTCGTCCGCCCTGCCTCTCCTCCTCCCTCTCTTACACATTCGACAATTTACACAAATTTACAGGACGTTCGAAATCATGATTGTAGGCATACAGTAGGTGATAATCTACAACGATGACGATGACGTCAGCTTGATTCGATGTGACGATGTATTTTATATTCATTTGACGGGCTGACTGGAATTATTGATGTATATACTCAGCAAACGGCTTGTAGAAGTCGTGGTAAGTGGCAATCTTTTTTTGTTTTTCTTTCCTTTCTCTACGATTCACGCATTCCTTTTTATAATGCTTACAATTCATTATTGTTTGAAAACTGCGGATATTCTTTAACGCGCAATTGTCCTTTGCATTTGAAAAAAAAAACAATATTTTTCTGGTCTAGAAAGTGACAAGGAGCGAAACCATTTATTTTTACCATTTATTTATTTGTTTTTTGTATTCTGTTTCTCGAAATGGAGGATGAAACCGGTGATTGATTATGTACCAAAATTTGCCAGCAGCCACAATATTAAATGATTTCAAAAGGGAGTCGCTACATATTTTAATTCACGATCTCTAGTCTTTACCAATTTCACTGAGATAAAATCCTGAACACCCATCCCAGTGAACCCAAACATTGGGTTAGTTATTACTTTGTAAAACAGTTTCGTTTCATGGTCGTTTGTGGCTTTTCCAAGTTAATAATAATTTGTACACACGGGGCCATCCACTTGCATGGACGATACCGAATGACGTTGGTTATCCGATCAATTATGACTCCCCTATAGATAATGTGGTTTCTTTAACATGGAATGGTGTATCTGCGGCGGTGGTGGGGCACTAGTACTGCAGCGGTATGAAGAGGGTGGTGGCGTTGGGTCATCCTTCCTGTGCCAGTGCACAACGCGCCCCTTAAAGCCCTGTGCAGTACCACCTCCAAGATGCAACACACGGTGCACCATTTTCTTCCTCACTGGTACCTATAAAATTCAATTAAATGTAACACTAATGCCTACCCGTACAAACCGCAATTAGTGGGGCTTTTTATATATTATATATCTTACCCATTTCTGGCGCTAACTCTTATATATTTTGAGGGCATAAAAATTACACTATTAACGACCTCAGGATATAAAAATTTGTTCCGGCTACCATTGAATGAAGTAAACCACGTAATTACACAAATTTTTTTCCGCTAATGCTCTTGAATATAATCTATATAATATAGGAATTAATATGTAATCAAAAATAGATTATACAACAGGTAAATAGTATTTTTGAATGCAATAAAATTTAGGTTTCCGTAATTATAATAGTTTGGGCTAATAGATCTACGAGGATGATAAACTTATGAAAATATTTCATTTTACACTTATATTACACTATAAGTAGATATAAAGTAGTCTACTACAACAAATAAGAAATCCATTAAGAGAAGATGCACTAACTGATGTGATCTTCTATGAAATTTTACTATTGTTATAAATGTTAAGACGAAGCACATACTTAAACAGTAATTATAACTGTCAATAATTTGATATAACTACAAGCTTGAAATTATGAAATTTAGAATTTCCTTTCACTAAGATCAATAATAAATTGGGATAATTTTGATAATATGAATATTTTTGCGATGCAGGATGAATGGGAGTGCAAGTGAAGCCAAGATCACTGTAGTTAAATAAAGACAAGTAGATACTAATAATATTGTTATACGTATCGGAATCATGCATAGAACATTAAACATGTTTACATAACGTTTTTACATGATGAAAATGATTAATAACAATTCTTCAGTACAAATAAAATATGAAGTTATGTTTTTAAAAACATGAGTAATTGGATGATACCTCCGTGAACTGTCCTTGTCTCATTCCATGTTTTTATGCAGAGATGGGAGGTTTCTAGCAATGTGCTTAGAACTTTTCCGGGTCTTGTAGAAACCTGACCAATTCCACATACTAGCAGATAAGCGAGGAACACATGTATACATGAAAGTTTTTTGTTTTGAAAATTGTTAAATATTTGATGAATGTTTAAGCAATGAATTCGCTGGGGATGAAGATGAAGTAGCATAAACAGGATGTACTTTTACTGAAGTGGGATTTAATGAATATGTGTGTGAAGCTTGCGTAGGCATAAATGTATGTGTGCACTATACTTCATGCGCCTTTTAATCATGGTCAACTTTTGCCTATTCATGGAACAGCCTACATGATTACAATGCCTAACATGGTGAAATGTAATGTTATTATTAACTATAATATAACCAAACCTTTTTTAATTATATCATATTTTTCTCACTAATTGTGTGATGATTACAAGATGATTATGATTATTATTCTACTTTACAGCTCTCATCGACTCATACTTCCGCATTTCATTTTCGTTCTTATTCATTCTTATTTGTTCTCTCATAGGCTTACTACGTAATTACTCATTCTCACAAACATTTTTGACTGTTCCCTATAAAAATTTCAATGCCAACACCAAACCATAAAGTTTCGCACTAGGTTATTACGCTCCTGTATGTTCTTGTGTGCTTATGAAAACCCAGCACATTTTTATTCGTAATTCTGCGTTTTTGCAAAAATTAATACAATTTTATATGTAAAGTATATAAAGCTCAATTATATAGAACTATTAGTTTATCATTACTCTATCCGTCTCTTTTTATCTGTTGTGCTGCTTCAAAATCTTTTATTTACATCATTAGATCAACCCATAAAGTACGAAAGACAAAACTATCAGCGAAAGAAATTTTAGTAAATTCGTATTCAGTTCATGTCCGACACCATCCTAGGTCTAAAGGCTAAACACAATCACCATCCACCCTTCTCATGTTCGATTGATCTTATAAAGTGGAGCGGCACGTGTGGGCAGACACTCTACTGCCTTCATTATGGACTGCTCTACAATTTGCATGTATAAGTATATAACCTTTATATTTTGTATTGTATTCAAACTATATAGTATACACAGTCCGCTGTTTCTATAGTATTAAGACTAACTAAGTCAAATGCATCACCAATATCCTGGAATACAGTGAAATCGTCTTGCATCATAATTTTCCTTTCTACATATAATACTAATGAAAACTTATCTAGATTCAGTTAGACTGAAATATCCATTTCATATGTTCGCTTTTCAGAAGTAAACAATGTATGCAGCTTCATCGTTCAAGTTTTGGTGTTGTATTATTTATATAATCTTTCTGCTATATAATGACGGTGGTAGTGGTGTAAGAATAGATTTGATACCATCACAACATTGCAGACTTAAATGCTGTTGTGTCCTTATTTACATGCCCCGACTCTTGTACATCTTTTTGTTAGAATGAAGTTACAATAAATTAATGGAAAGCATTACCCGCGCTACTGAATAAGATGAGTATAAAGGATGTAAACGTAGTTATGTATGGGTTAACATGCAGCCAGATTATACGGCTTTGTTAGCGGTGAACATCGTTAATAATGGTAATATGCAAGAAGGAGAGAGTTTCATAAACACATAACAAACGTTTCATCAACCAAGGTTAGTTAACGGACAATTTTTTTGGCCTTTGTTCTTAAACCGTTTGACAACTAAAATGAAGATGCCTCCCGTCCCGAACCATGAGCAGAAGTGTTGCTGCTGATGCGCAAATAAATAGTTCCTGGTTGGTATACAGTCTTCTTGTCCTGGATAGTGATGTATAGAAGCGCGGATCCTTAAAATACAAGCCGTCCAGTGATATCACCAATAACGGCTGTTTGCAATCTTGTTGTTTATGAAAAGTAGAATTTAACGATGGCTTTAAGTGGTACTGCTTAATCCTAAGCTGCCGATTTAAAGTATTACAAAATAATTTATTTTCACTAGGTTTGATAGAAATTCCTCCAGAAACCTCCTCTTGCAAAACTGCGCCTGTGTAATTATAAAACCTACACATTGTGGAAAGTTGTCATTGGCTTTGCAAACGTATATATCCTGCACGATGCGTGTGGAACCATTGTTCATTTGTTGTAATAAAAGTTTTAGAATTTGACCTTATCGACTTCAAATTGGCCTTTGCAATTTTAACTTGACCTTTGACAATGGATAATTTTTTATTCATTCTACATGTCAAAGGGTACCTGTGCAGTAAATTATAAGTCACAATTCCTATTTTTTGAAATTTTTGAAATTGACAGAAATATGGGTACCTACCTAGTGGGGGGCGTGGGGAGAAGCCAACATTGTCTTTGCTGACAATTTCATTGGGACAAATGCGGAAGGGGTATTATGACTAAGCCAGCTAAAGATAAAAACTCCATTTGTTGCCATGTTAGTCTGCTCTGGTTATACATTCATAAAAAAATTCAGTTCGTACATACCAATTCCAAAATTCCTGGTAGTTATTTGTGGGTAACCTGCTGTACACACACCTTAACGGCAGCCTTCATTTTGGGAAGCTGTAATTCCTTCATCCAGTATTGTGGCGAGACTGCAAACCAGAAAACTCAGCTCCAACCCCTCCGGCCATCTCACCATCATAAGTGCGACTACAAGTAGATCCTTGAAGACGTTTTCATTTCCGCACGCCTTCGCTTTATGCAGATTTTTACATTGTTCCTTTTTTCCTGTTTTTTACAATTCTTATTATGGAATTGGAATTTGGCAAATGGCCGCTGACTTGGCACAACCTCTTCCACATACACCTTCAACAGGCTTCGAGGTTCCTGCTAGTTAACGTCAGTCATAACCGGACATGCATGCTTTGCATTGATTCGCTGCAGAAGCATTTTGCTTATACTTAACAAATGACATTTTTGCAACAAACAGACACAGCACTATGCACTCTTAAGGATGGTGATCCTTTAAAGGGACAAACCACACTCAGGGCAAAACAGAAGAAGTTATCTTTTTGACTTTCTTAGCTCTAAATGACTTTATCTATTCCAGATGAACAAATATAAAAAATTTCAGCTAGAGCTGAGCTACACAGGACCCTTTCTCAGATTTCTACTAGTTGAAATTTAAGATACAACATATTACAAGCAAATTGTTGCTTCATCTATACACAACCTAAACAAAAACGTTGCATTCCCCTTTTTCTCGCACCACTTCACACGTTTCTCAGGAAAGCAACATGAAATCTGTGTTATTCTGCAGCAGCAACAACAGGGGCTGCGAAGGAGGCAGTAGCCTAACATACATCTTATCCTCTTTCCATAATTTTTCATCAACCTATCCAAAAACACACATAAACATCATTTGTTGGACACACAAATCATTATTTGATTATTAGCCAATTAATAATTATTGTTCATGGAGAGAACATCATTCACATCTGTGATTTTGCTTGTTGTTCACATTGTCCCAAGTCTGGCATTTCTTATCAATTTAATACGTTGGACGTGTGGGAAAGAAAGACAATTCGGAAAAGCTTTCGACTGAATAATTCATCCCGGTGGCTCCGGTGATTTATCTGTACGGAACAACCTTTTCATGGAGTGATTCTGCTAGTTTGCATGACGGCCGTTGAGGCAGAGGCGCTTGGTAATATATTTACATGAGCACATATATTTATATATTTATTACAGTTATACATTGACTGAATTAAAAATAATCAATTATATTTACAGATGACCTACAAAAATCTACTGCTGTCAATATTCTTCCTGGAACGATTAATTTGGAACCGTAATTCTGTACAGATATCAAGGTGTGCATTGCGTTGGCCGTCATTTTATCTATCATCGCCAAGATTTTCTGTGTTAGGATTTATGATTTGGTCACAGGTTCCATTCAATAGGCGACAATATGCCAAAACCCCTTTTAAATCTGTGTGAGGATTTCGAAACCTCTCAATGATCCCTCCTGTATGGCAGTGATTTCAAGTATTTGCAGTGGTAATAGTATTAAAGTTTTGAAAGGTATTTCTATTATTAAGGAAAGTTTTAGTGTAAATTTTTGTTGTTGTTAAATGTAAAGATATTATAATAAATACATGGAACTTTTAAGTATGAGAGAGTACAAAAGTTGCAATAAACTTATGTCAGTCTTATTATGCATTTTATATAAATATTGCGTGACGTTTTAAATCATTGCCCTAGTATTGTACATATCGGTGGCATTTAATAACATAGATTACAATAAGTTTGTTTGAAACGTTGGGTTTGTTAATTTTTAAAACATTTTCAATTGAGGCATGTCGTAATGGAAGTAAGTCATTATATACATAATCTGTAGCGATTGTCCAGAGTTTTTAGAAATGGAACCGTTGAAGCAGCACGGGGAACATCTCCGTTCAGTCCTGTTGGAAAAGAAACTTTACATTAAAATAAAGTATCTCATTCTACACTTGTACATGAATAGGGCTGATAATACTTACATAGTGCAAATGTTGTCCCTCCCTCCTATACTGGTGTCACTGAATAGTCTGGACTGTTCCATTTGGATTCTACGTCAACTGTACAAATTCAATAATATATGTATCAATGTGTGGTATTTCGCCATAGTCTAGTAAAGTACAAAGTACATAATAGTAGGACATCTCTAAGGTATAGATAATAAGTTTCTTACCCAAAATGCAGATTTACTGAAGCAAAAACAATGACACCTACACCGTGGCCGGAAAAACGCAATGGAAATGGAAACTGTTGTTCTCCTGGAAAAGGAAAAAGGATTTTTACAAATATCCACAATGAGGAATTTCGGTAAACTGTTTGAATTACCTTTTAAAAACTGAGGCATGGTAAAACAAACCAATAATTGCATTTTCCTTCAACGATTCTGTTTTTACACATTTCAATTATGAACATAGCCCGTTGTAACTTGGTTTACTAAATCTATTCCTTTTGTTAGCATACATTTAAACGTGTAATGTAACTAAAGAAATTAACTTACCGGTACCAATAACATAAATACTACGTATAGGCTGACTATTGTTAATTGTTCTAATCTAAACGCAAGAAATACTACACAAACAGGCCAGCACAACCAAAAAGCAAATAAACTGTCAACTGTCATACCAGTAAACTACCGCCAGCGATATGGAAAATAAAATAGAGGCTGCAAATAATATCAAATGCAAAAACATGAATAATTG
>JAHZMV010007161.1:0-69865 GCA_027743765.1 Coecobrya sp. COE2
CACAGCCATAGCTTCCCACATGAGAGCAGATACTTGAAACTTTACAGAGCGTGTTTGTTCATGGGATGCTACTAAGATAACATCAAATCAGCCAAATCTACTACCTTCGTGTACAAACGTGGTCACGGGCTCAAAATGTTGCTCAATGTGTTAACTAACTAATTAGCAATAGCTCTGAAAGAGTTTGCCTTTTAATTTCAGTTTTCATCAGTCGATTACCAATTAACTGTATAGTATGGTCCTGTTTTTCATCAGTAACTGTTAAAACCCAATTCATCTTTTTAAAATTTAAATGAGAAGACATTTCATGTGATATTCGTTAAAGTCGGATTTACATTTACATAGATATTTAAAAATTTGAAATAGTGCGTAATGGTCTTTGTAACCAATGGAATAATGATTCTTTAAGTAATGGAACCGTTCACTTTGCAAGCAATCAATGTCTGTGCAACATTTTTGATTTTCAAATTAAATTATAACCGTTCCTGTATTGGTAATACGTAACAATCCAAGACGTTGTTTTCAAAATGGTAATAGTTTTGTGGGGAAATTTTAAAAATGGGTTTTGATATAGTTATATTTTGAATCTTCAATGGTAAGAAGCGTTCAGCGTGGCGTTGGCGTCAGCGTTGGCCCTATGTCCCATGTAGACAGGCAAGGTTACACAAAACGGTTGGGGTGTGGCAAAATGAGAATTGATGTACTCGCCTAGATCGCGATCGGTACAAATGTACATCTTTTGGGGCATTTTTGTGATTCACAGTTAAGGCACCTACAATTTGTAAAAAATGGGATTTTTTCGTAAGGGGGTTATTTCGTAGGGAGCTTTTTAAAAAGGAGCAAATCTCATAGGGCCCTATGATAGGGGCCTTTTTCATAGAGGGTTTTTTGTGGGAGCAATTTTCGGGGGGCTTTTTCGTAGGGGTTTTTTGCAAGGGGCTTTTTAGGTGCTTCCTATTGCGAGGCGTTTATTTATTTGGTTTGTGATATATATTTTAGAGTCATTATTATAAACATGTAATTAAATATCTGTTTTATAAACTTATTTCATTCCCCCGTTCGTAGTAGTTCAACTGTTGAGAAAACGAAATATAAAAAGCAGTAATGATGAAGACTGTTTACGTAACATGAATTATGAATCTAGGTGCCGCAACGGGTGAAAGATATTTTCTTTAAATGAGACTCCTGGGAAAATGGAGAAGAATGAAAGGAAATGTATTTTTAGCACATAATTGTATTAATGAAGAGAAAAAGCAAGAAGAAATAAAATGAAAGTGAAAGTTATTGCACTGAAAGATAACTATATTTAGAAGAGAAAATTAATTACGTGTGATAAATAAAAGATGTAAATAAGATACCGGTTTAAAAGTCATACTAGAGTATGGTCATTACTATAGGACGACTACCAGCATTACTAGTACCACCAGCCAAACTTTTGAGCAGAGAGTGAGCACAGGAGACAAAAGTTTACATTTTCATTGATACCCTTCCCATTTTGCGTCGCACATTCTCTCGTACGTTTTAATTTTAATCAAGTCAGAAGAAGGACAGTTGCAGTAGTTCGTGAGAGTTACGTAGGCCAACTCACGACCACATTTTCAACAAAGTTTCGACAATTTTTCTTCCCATTTACTTCTTTCTTCTTCAAGTCATTTTGATAATGGAATTGATATGTTTCAAAAAGGGAAACAAGTAGACAATTCTGTTATATGAGATAGGTTAAAAGATAACAAAATTGTATAATGTGTGTATTTAGCAGAGAAAGGAGGAAGCTCTTATGTACAACTCTCGTTACAAGAGTACATTCGCTTGACTACCCAAAACAACACGCAACTACCTATGTGTTCTTGTTGGGTATTTAAACAAGGATTTTCCCAAAGCAGTAATGACGCATTTCACGTTTTATTATTCCTCTTTACTGTTTAAGTGCTATTCAATGACACGATGCTGCTGTCGATGATCATGTTGATAGGAGAGTATTGATATCAGTGTCATTTAAGTAGTTTCATTTCACCTTTCAGTATTATCATCCCGATCAGGCAAGCTAGCAAGCTAATCATCCATTTCATTTTCCCTTCTTCTCTGGTGATCTGATCTGGTATCAGGATGATGATAATGATGAGGATTGTGGTGGTCGTACAAAAGAGTGGTGGTGTTGGGTGGTTGGTTAAAGCAGGGAGAAGTTCATTCATTTTATTACACATATGTGCATACATATATGTTTTATCATCCCAGTAGAGTGTTTAATGGAGTCATTCAAGTGTGTAGGTGGATTTCCATTACATGTAGTTATTTCACGCATGCATGCATTGCATTACATTACATGCATTACGTACATACATTACTTCACAACGACGACATTCCACATTCATCCCTTTTTCCTCATAATATTGCAAATCCAGAATGGTGGAGTGTTCAGTCTGTCAGTAGTCAGTGCACATACACAGCTCGACAATTCTCAAAGCCGAGGAATCGCCTCTCGCTTTCCCCATCCTTGTGTTCCCCATAAAAAAGGAAGAATAACCAGAGAGAATTCCAATGTGCTAACTTCCCTTTTCCTCGGCAAAGGCAGAATTCTCTCGCTTTCTCTTTCAATCATGTTTGCATGTGTCTATGTGTAAAACAAAAGAAGCCATATAATATGTTGATGATGATTGAAACACGTAGCATACCAGTCTATTAGTCTCATCGTTTTACTACCACTACTACTACCACTACCTATTTTCCTGGAACATTCAACAAGCAAGAAAGGAAATGTTCTTGGGAGAAAGGGAGAGAGAGAGAGGCATAGTTTTAAGTCTGTGCGTGCTTCCCTTTCTCCGCCTGCTTCACTGATTCTCTTGTTGCCTCCAGTTTTCCCCTTCCTGGTTCTTCCACATTATGGCAAACGAATGAGCCAATTCTACAAGTAGTAGTGGTATCACTACAACATAAGGATGCTCGTAAACGATAATAATGATATAATAATAGCTAATTCAGGGGGAGCATCTGTTTGAGATACGGAAAACATGATGACTTGGATTTGAAAGGATAAGGCATATAGGAAACATATTCGTTTTTTTGCCTAATAGTTCTGTAGCTTACGCAACTTATCAAGAGGATAATCAGTGTAAAAACAAGATGAGGTTTGGGTTTGAGGCTAATATTCGGATAATATGTATGATGAGTACAGCATGAATAATGATGATGACAATCAACGTCATAGTCCAAATCACCATCAACGTCAAATGGAACTGTCTTCTTTTCGTTTAAAAAAATGGAAAGTGTATGAAATATTTGTTCAACTAGATAGAATTTTTTTGGATGAATTCATCCATGTACACTGTGCCATATACCAGGAAAAAAAATTTGTTGCGTTATATTATTGCTTGATTATCTTGAGAAAATAAACCACAGCATCCTCTTCATTTTCAAGGCCTTTGTATCCGTTTTTATGAAGATGGTAATTTTCAGCGATGCACGGTGTCATCAGCAGCAAAAGCACTGTTGCTTTTCAGGTTGCCATGTGCTTTAGCAAGGAATTATGTATGCATGATCATAAAAGTGGCTGAGTGACTAACTCTCTCTCTTTCCCTCTCACCGGTGTATATATAGACGAATAGATAAAATAGGATAGTGTCTAGAAATAAATGATTATTTTCCTAGTAGTAGGATAATGATGGTGATAATAATATGAAATGGAGAGCTTATATGCACAAATGTTGAAAAACACGTATATAGAGAGAAAGAGAGAGTAATCAAGGTAGAAGGAGGAAATCGCGTTTAGTAGTATTCCTTTTTACGCTTCCTACTTACTACCGTTATAATAATGTATAAAAATTGCTACATAAACAATTTCTATACGGTTTTTACGGTGGTTTTATTGATGCCATTATTTTTCCAGCGTGCTAACAGCTGCTGCGAGTGCTGATGGTGGAGACGAGCAGCTGGTTGTGGTGCCTGTCTATAGAGAGTTAAATGGAGGAAAAGCAGAGAGTTGAGAAGGCTAACAGAAAATCCAGTTGTGCCTTCATTGGCAAAAAGTGATCTTGGCAAAATGGAAAAACTGTTCTCTCTCATGCAGCTTCATTGGGTCCTATTTCACACACAAAAATGACAGTTTTTTTTACAAAAGTCTGCCAATATTATGGCAAGCGGATGCAAAAACCCAATAGGGAACCATACCACATAACCATTAGGTTATGTGTATTTTTTGGATTACATCATTCTTCTCTAGTAAACCACAGGTCCAGATATCCAGCGTAGCATTGCTCTTGATTTTTTGTCAAACTGTCATAACACAGTTTTTCCTGGTCTGTGGCTTCACTGTTTGCACAGTGGATGCGTTGGTGAGGATAGCGCGAGGAGCAGCAGAAGCAGTAGTAATGATGGTGAAATGATAGGAAAAACTATCACTTAAATGTTATCCATTCCCCATTATTGTTATCCCTTCTCTTCAATTTGTGGATTTAGAAAAGACTGTTGAGCGCAAAAAAGATAAACAGTTGATCCATTTTAAATATTTTCTGGAATGACGGAATAAAATGGTTTTTTATTCGTCATTCCTGCTGCGTGTAATGCGCTGGTGATGAGATGACAGTCAGTGAGTATTTGTATTACCATCGGTTCCAAGAACCTTGTCTATACTTCTGCATGAAAAAGTTTTCATATTATTACACTTCCACTGTGTGTGCATTTATTATTATTATAACTTTTCTGCATGTCGTACGTAGACCTAATGCGGTTTTCGGGTTTCACTGTCTGCCCTAAGGTACTTGAATGTTGTGGTGGTTGGTGAGTAATGATGGTGGTGGTGAAGGTGGTTGGCTAAGAACCTTCTGTTTCTGTCCTTTTCACTATTATATAGTTGATATTGGTTGTTGTTGATGCTTCGAGGAAATTATCCCCGATGAGAGTGAATATAGAGGATAACAAGGATACAATCTGCTTCGATTACTCAATATTCTCGTTACAGTAATCCAAAGGAAACCAACAATAAATTTTATGTGCACAAGACTGGTATTCCGACAAGCAATGCTGTATAGAGTTCTCAAGTGCACGTTAGTTTATATATCTGGGGAAAGTAAACTGTGAGTCCGTAACATTTTATTTTGTTCAGGTAAGCCATTCTGCCAGTTACCTAAGTATCCTTATCTTTCGCAAAGTTTATCTTCAAAAGTGACTTGCATAACGGGAGGACGAGCAACTTTTGTACATTTTTTATTATCGCTATCTCTGACTTGTATCCGAATACTGATAATGTATTCCTTTACAATGTTTTCATTATCCCCTCCGCCACCGGAAAGGATTAATTTCCACTTTCTTCTCTATTTTTTTCTCGAAAATTATGAAAACTACTTTACATATAGCACTTCGTCACGTTTTCATAGGGTTTGTCTTCATTAACATTCAACAGTATAGCTACATGTTATATATAGACACCCTGCAGGAGTAGGCTATAACAGTGATAATAAATTGAGTGAAGGAGCATTATGGCAATGAATATGAGAAAGGCATGAAATAAAATATTATCTTCATTCCATTCATTCAATTCGCCAAAATGAGATGAAAAGTGTAAAAACAGTTTTTAAAGCGATATATGCACGGACGTTTGAATTTTAGATGAGGTTTTAGCGTTCCGGTCCTTTGTTTAATACTCCTTTCTCGAAAGAGGGAGAGAGAGAGAAAGGAATTTAACTCTTTATTTGGGTACCGTGTAGTAATTTGTAGCAAGCAACATTTTTATAGCGTTGCTTCTCATTCGTGTACCCCTGCATATTTCATTACTTTTCTCTCATCATCGTCAACATGATGAGAAGTAGCAGGGTTCCTCGCTCAAACATCACTAGCAATTTTTGCAGCGAGAGAGGAAAAAGAGGGGCACTAGAGAAGATTGAGTCCTCTTCAGTTCCACCGGTTCTTTGCTATACAGTTGCAGAAAAAATATGTACAAGTGAAAGGTTGAAGGAAAGGAATGAACCAAAAAACGAGAGGGATTGCGTATAAAATGATGATCATCATCGTAGGAGTAGAGGAAATGAAAAAAACGGTATAACAGAGGAGAAGTGGAACAGTGTAAATGTTTTTCTAGAAAAAGCGTAGAAGACGAGGGAGAGGGAGAGATGTAACTTGATCAATGACTGTTATTTGACTGGTATGTTGGTTCTTCAGGTTCGGTTTTCTCTCTGGGTTTTGCAAAAACGGTAGAAAAAAACCAAACCAAATGTTTACACTAATGTGCCTTGTACTTTCTCTATCACCATCATCATTGCTAACCACTACTACTACATCTTCAACAGGAGTTACATCATCATCTGCAGCAGCACACACCACACCTGCTATCCTACCACTTTCTCGCTTTTCCCAATTCATCACTGTTTCCTTCCATCCAATACTATTATTTCCACCGTTATTATTAGTATCCGTTTCAAAATTTACATTACGCTGCTGCCTTTACTGATCATGAAGACTCTTGTGGTGGCTTGGTAAACTACAACAGCTATAACAACTAAACAAAATTACTTAAGTAAATGTCGTATTCTTAGCACGCAAAATATTACATAATATGGAAAAGGACGCAAGTAGGAGCAGTGATAATTATCGCCATATTTCAAAACACAGCGGCCAAGCTCAAACAGCTCTTATCTAAAGAAATAGAAGGACTGAATACGGTAGACATTTGAGCTTTGTCGTTGGAAGCAATGTGAACGGTCTTCTCAATTCATCGTTCACCTCCTCCAAGTGGCGGTGGGGCTCTCATATGTCGTATGGTGGTCGATGTGGTTTGGGAAATCCTAAAGCCAAACCAGCAGCAGTGTAGTAGTCCCTTTTCTGTAGGCTTTTCTTCATGTTGCTCTCGGTCCCCGTTCCAGGTTGTTGCTACTAAACTGAGTCAATTCAAGAGAATGCATAATAATAATAAATACTATGACCCCATAGGAGCACATAGGTACAAGACAAGGAGCAGAAAAAAAGAAAGTAGATAGGTCTGCACATATGGAATAGAGCATATTATGTATTGTTGAGCATTTATTATGTAGTCAAAGTCAATAGAAAGCGGAAAGTGGAACGTAGGCAAGCAGGATGACGGTGGAGGCAATGAGTTCTTGCTCAGCATCCTCTGAAAACCTAAAATCACACTTGTGGATAATAAGGACGAAAAAGATGTGATGGTGGTTGGGTGAGAAAGGATCCTCGTACATATATCCTCTAGCTTTCCTTTAGCCACGCACGCTCACCTCACCTAGAATAACAAAAAAAAAACAGAGAGAGTGTATTATACCCGGGCATTAATAATAATGTTGAAAGAAAGAGAAAGAAGGGAAAACTCGTTTTCTGTGTGTCTCTCCGAGTTCCTGTGTGTTTGTCAGCGTCAGCTCTCTCAGTGTTGTTGCACAATACACTTTGACTGATTCGTCGTCGCGGTCCCTATCTGACTTTGTCGTCAAAGTGAAGGTTGAGGAGGAATCAAAAGTGAAGTGAGGAAAAACATTGTTATTTTGAAAAGCACGTGATGAGTGCACTCTGGAAAATACACACAAACACGTCCTTGTTCTTTCCCTGTCTCTCTTGGCTTCCCTCTGTTTCATTATGCAAATTGTTCAGAAAAATGGGCAGGGAGGGAGAAATAAGAAAGCCTTTTGACATATTTAAATTGTGAAACACTTTGCACAATTTGCACACGTTTCTCTCGTCCGCTCTTTTTATCTAGATAAAATAATATTGCGGAGTCCCCAAGCACCAACAAGCAATGTGGAAGGTACCTACGCAGTATAGATCCTTAAAAGTAGTCATGCCATGAGACTTGTCATCTTTGTAGTTATTTTTTTTTCTGGTGAGGCGAAAAGCACCAAACTCTTTTGCACGTCGGATTTAGAACCAAGTCCTTCGTGGAAAAAGGTTGAAATTGAGTGTTTTTGAGCGTTAGCTATATTGAGATGGGTTTTTGCTTTGTCTTTCTTCCTAACCAAATGTTTTTGTAGAAAAAAAAAGTACAAAGGTTTCCCATTGCCGAACAAAAATATACAGCGTGTTTAATCTGCATATATTTCGAATTTATGCACATTAATAATATTTAGTGTGCGCGTGTACCTGCATGCAGGCTAGTGAAATTTTTGACGCGCAAAATCACAATGTTTGATGATGAACAACAAACTGGTTTGGCACAAAGGGTATATATTGGTGCGCTTTGCTTAATAGACACGGGTACCCGCAGGAGATCAACTCACTCGAGCAATCTTTTGACGTTATTTAGTGATAATAGTATTTAGTATAAAAGCCAAACTACATATACATCTACTCTACTAATCTACTTTATACTGGTTGATCTAAATGTTAGAACAATCTGCACAGTTCTCTCTTTTTCTTTCCAATCTCGTGCAAACATGAGCCGAGTTAGTGCACACTGATCGATTATTCATTTAGTCGGGTGTAGAGCAAAGGATTTGCGCAATTTTGAAAGTCATAGGTCATATTGCTAGTTAGAAAGTTTATGTTATGTTGTTCGAGGGAAAATCCTAGAATGGATCGTTTGTTGGTCTACTGAATAAGACTTGCTATCAATAATATTGATCTTTTTGGGACTTGAATTATACCAACAAGAGTAATTCAATATACCAGGTAGATAGGTATTTGTACCAGAAATTGAAAGCATGAGTTGGTTATAAAATTGTTGAGAATAAACACAGGGCCAATAATAATACTAAGGAAATGTTATGTGGTATCGCTTCCTATAACAAATCGCAATGATAACAATTACCTTGCATTCCATCCATTGAATTCTTTCGATGAGACAAATGAGATCAGAATTCAGTGATTCCAGAACAATTCTCTGAACGTCTCTGACACGAATGTCAACTACGCCGAATATTTTGCTACCATACCGAATCACGCAGTCTTGTCCACTTTCACGAATGTACCTAATTTTGTTACTAGCTTGTGTTGCAAAAGGCACATTACGGAAGTGATCAACAATAGAAACTAAAATTAATTAGTGGACTGCGTTCATGGAATAGTAATAAAAAAAAGATATTCAGAGAATTTCTCTCATATTATTATCTCCAGTCTTTGTCGTAGGTGAGCAGGTAAAAAACTATCAAACGCTACGCGGATACTTGATTATTATCTTTTCTTGGAAAAGGAAGATCTGATTAGTGTTTCTAAGTTATACGTAGTTATAGGGTTTAAATGCTAATCCTATCTTAGATCTAAGAGATAATTTATTGCATTGGCTAACCCAGTGCACTGATTGTGAACAAAAGGGTATACTTCTTTCCAGCCAGCATATAAGAAACATTTACCTGAAGAATAGGTGTATGACTTTCTTGGAATGCATAATCACTTCAGTATTATTATCAGAGTTACAATTACAGTTTAATTCACGGAACAAAAGCTTTTAAATTCACAGAAGGGGAACAACAAGAGACAATGATGTCGAGTGAACTATGGATGATTACACTTGTGCTAGGGAAAAAGCCTGGAGAATGATACTACAGGGAATTGAGTGAATTTCAATCAAATCAGGCGATGACTTTATTATCAACGGGCCAATACTTAAAAAACATTGACTCATTTTATTACACACCGTTCCGAGTTTTCCAGGACAAGGAAACAAATGAGGAGAAAGGAAGGAAAAAGCTCGTATACACTTTACGAGATATTATCTACCATTCCATCTACTGAACAAGCCCATTTGTAAATGTGAAAGGAGCTTGTTCATGCAACCTTTTCGCCCTCCCATTTTTGGCTAAAATGTAGATGGATTTAGATAGAAAGGAGCTCATTCCACAACAGAGCCACATTTTGAGCCTTAATCCTACCTGCCCATTCCAGGAAATAGGCGATAGCACTACTTTGCCAGCCTACATAGATACATATATATTCACTTAGTTGATATAGTGTAAGCTGGACTCGCTATTAAAGTGTGTAAAGATCGTTTAATGTATTTATTTATACGTGAAGAAGATAGTGACAGTATGACTCCCACGCATTTTCACTCGCAAAAATATGTATAAAAAGAATTTGGTTTCGTGCTGGTCGTTTTCCTCGTAAAAGATAAAATGTGTGGAGAAAGAACGAGCAACGTAAACTGAATAAAGATTAATTTCCTCAGAAAAAGTTCCCTTTTCCTTTCCTCTCTCTCTCTCTCTCTCTCTCATTCTTTCTACTTTTCCACTAACTCACCCAATGCAAATTGAGCCGACGACTTGGTATATGTTAGCCAAATCATAAAAGAGCACATAAGGAATAGAATAAACTAAAAAATATAACGAGCTCATCGCAAGTCGAGAATGCATCCTTACTGCAGATTTCCAAAATGTCAAACCCTAAAGATTACAACAAACTTGATAACGACATGATAGTACATGGCACACCACACAACTTCGACTAGACTAGCAAAAAACTCTGTTGGGCCCTCCTGTTGGAAAAAGATTTTTGCAGGAAACACGTTCCACATTTCTAAACTCCAGTTTTGAGAGTTTTGCGTGTTGTAAAAAGTTTTTTGTTTGAAAATCCAAAACACCACGGCCACGGTCGAAACATTTTGTCGCTGATAATATTAGCATTCATTACTTATAAATTACATCGGACACACCCGTAGGACCCGTATGCTACAGAAAATAGACAGCCAGACAAGCGGGCACAATGATTTCGTACGCTTACTGTAAATCTAACAAAATAGTAGCGGACTGAAAAGCAAATGTGTCACTGCCAGTTTATTTGTTTGGCATGTTCTGGTTTCCTCCAAGGAGTTAAAAAAATGGCTTGGCTTGACGTTCCCCGCTAACTCACTCACTCTGCTATATACTGTTGCTGCGAAGTAAATGGTAGTGGTAAAATTGCAAAAGAATAATAATTAAAGCACAGTGAATAAACGGTAAAGGTTCTTTCGGCCATGCCCACCAGCACAAAATGCAATTTTTATGATGACTCCAGCTGCTTCATCATCATCATCATCATCACTACCACGTTGATGGTCGCATACATTAAGCAGGTCAAAGGAAGGAAGCATTAAGTGAAAAAGGAAGATGTAAAAAGCATGAAACATTCAGATACTAAGAGCATGTCATTGCATCAGCATGAAAAACTATTTTCGGCTCCACAAAATTCTACCATGAATAACGCTCTTTACTGTATTTTTTTCCAGTGAAGGGAAAGTCAACCCGTCAACGGAACCCCACAAGATAACCCAGTGAAGAAGACTGACTAGAAGAAAGGATGCCTCATCACCATTTTCTCTCCAAGGCTCTTTTCCTTTCTGCATCTTCTTGATCCAATAGCGAAACTCCCAAAGAGACCTGATTAAATTGAAAGAAAAGATACACACTAACACTACTACTTGTTCCAATTGTTCTTCGTTTCACTCAAAATCCTTCTTACCATTTTCGCGTTTCTTCAGAGAGAAGTAGAGTGAACTTGAGAGTGGGTACAAAGTAGAGAGGTGAGTCTACTTATTGTTAAGAGTGAAAGTTGCCATCATTGATTTCTCCTCCTTTACGTGTTATGTGTGCTTTGCGGCGGCGGTAGATGTGCACTGGTTGCCTATATAGAAAATGTGTTATATAGTGTAGGAGTGAAATTGAGGGTGGTGATGACGGTTGGAAAGGTTACATTTTTTGGAGAAATATCTTTCTTTTTCGTTTTTAGCAATTTCGGAGAAATAAAAGAAAACAAGAGAGAGTAGCTCTATATATGTATTAGTTGTAGTAGTGCATCGTCAGACACAGATCGTTGATTCTCTTTCCACCATACCAACCAGGCATATAGAATATAGGAAACTTTATCCTTGTCTCTCCATGACCGCAATGTAAAAGATGGGACATGTAGCCAGTATAAGTGATCAAGAGAAACAATAAAACTCATTTTGGCCACGAAACAGGACAACAAAATGATGATGGTGGCGGTGCAGAAGATTAGAAGATGTGAAGAAACAAGTTTTTTGGTGGTGCTGGTGAGGATGATGGCGGCAACAGTATTTTCCTCGTTGATGATGATGGCGGAGGACATGGAGGACGAAGGTCTACAAAGCCATCATGACAATGTTTGTGCTACTACATCTACTACTGATGGTGTTGTTCAGGGGAAAAGCCACGATGGAAATGGATTGCGGCAGGGCAACTCGTACTTCACCAGTTGAGATTCACTCTGACAAAGAAAAGTGAGGTGAGGCGTGAGGTGAAAAAAATAACTCAACACAAACACTGCATTTTTACTCATTCCAGTTTGGTATTTATTATCGCTGCCAGTAAAAACAGACAGCAAGTTTCGACAGAAACATCACATCGGCCAGAGAGAGAAGGAAATCCACGTGATCAACCTCCCGTCATATATTTTTTTCTTCTCCAGTAAACCAGTAAAAGTCAACTGTACATTCGATAATATGATAGGCCTCAACTGTTAAGTGTACCTGACTGACTACTTTTCTCGCTCTGAAACTGCTGGAATCTTCTTTTTTTTCTCGGTTGTGTGCGTTATGTTTCTCTTTTTTATTGATTCAGTTTGTTGTTTCCATTATCTGATGACCTGCATACACATGCGTTAGTTTTATGATGTATGTGTGTGGTATGATGGTGATATGTGCTAGTGGCTTCATCATAAATTAATGAACTGAAGAAAGAAACGAGGAGAAAAAGTGTATATGGCAGTTTGACGATAGGGAAAGGGGGAGAAAGCAGAAGAAGGGAGAAAATAAAGAATTATTATTGCATGCGAATATTATGGAGTATACCTTTCAGTAAATATATTATGATCTAGCTATACCCCAAAACTGCGTATGCCATGAACGAAAGACGTCGTACGAGTGTAGTTAATGAAGCCATGTCTGATGACTTTGGTCTTCGGGGTCCAAAGCTCCCATGGGCTTGTCCAAATGACCGACAACTTGCCTTGCGAGCCAAGTAAGATCCCAGAAAACACTTCATTTTATATATATCATATTTTTATTATCCTTACTTTATCAATCAGCTTAAGTTTTACTTTTGGATATAGCTTGTTTGGTGGTATAACCAAACTGGCAGTTTCGTTGTGCCCCATATTTTTGGAATTAGTATTTCGTTGCCAACTTTTTTTCTCTCGGTTTATTCCCCAGATTACAAACGGGTTGGTCCATCAAAACAAACCAATTCAGTCAATATCCGAAACCACCGCCTCTCACCGAGCGAGAGCAACAGATTATTGTGTCTGTTGTTAAAAAGGCAGAGGAATTGGACTTGAATGAGCAGCATAGAGTCGGGTAAGTGCACTAAGCCATAAATTCGTATTAATTCCTAGAGAGTACGATATAACGTTTATGCTCTTCTTTATTCTTATTAAGAAATTAATTTAATTACACGGCCGTAATTTATCAATTCAAGCGACTAATTGAATTGAGAGCTGTTATGACGGTCTATTAAGCCAATTTGTTGGATTTTTTACGATACTACCAAATGCATGGCTAATGGCCTATTACGTACACTTGTTGAATAACAGAGCCCCTACTGTTCCTTAAGACCTTCAGTACAGTGTAAGAACAAAATCTGGGGAAATTAATGGGTACTTGGGCTGGAAACTACAAACGGATTGTAAAAGTGATTGTTGATCGCTTTCTTCATATTATCTTCTTTTGATTTATTTATTCTTTACTTTTCCTCCGCAAAAAAGATCAGCCTACGACAACAACACTTTTTGTATCTTTGTTATTTTTTAGTTCGGTTCTTTCTTGTCTTCTTTCTCGATTCATTTCCCCTTTAACAGTTTTTCTTTTTATGATCGCATCCGTTTGTACTTTCCTTTTACTCATAAATGGTCATCAACATCATCCTAATGTCTACTACGTCGTACATGTTGTACTTCCCTTTTGGTTACATTTTGCCATATCACTTTTTTATTATATGACTATACTACCATATAAAATGGAGAAAGTTGGCTAATATCGGCTTGGAAAGTGGAGTGTATTAAAAATATTATTGCTTTCCCTCTTTCCTTTGAATCATCTAAGTAAGTAATATATTATACCTCATTATCATCTTTTTTTTCTCCTCATTCCCGTTTGCTTTTGCTCATTTCATTTTCATTCATGCATTAATATACATCCATGTACTTTTCCCATTTAGCAAGCATTTTCCAAGTTTTTTTTTTATAATATGTCAAAAATTTACTCATTACTTCTTCATTTTGAATGGTAAATAGAAATAAAACACATTTTCTCGTTCTCTCTCTTTCCACTCATTAAAAAAACTACTGCCATTTATTCATCCTTCTGGGCAGACGAGAAAAAGTCTGAATTGGCCCAAAAGTTAAACAAGGCATGGCAATTCACATATTTTCACTGCCATACCACTCATTTCTGTCTACTTTCCCCAAAACTAAATAGAAAATTTCCCCCACACAACTTCTCACATTCTAAAGCGAAAGAAAAACGGAGTAGTTTTGGTTTGTCACACAAAAAAAGTTTACCTGGTTCTCTGTGTGAGCGTGTAGTGTAATTTGTGTTTATTCATTCACAGATAAAAAAAATTTCAAGCTGGCAGAATGAGCGCCTTGCACACAGACAGACAGAGAGAAAGGAAAACAGATTTAGTTTTGAGCAATGTATTTTTAACCAAAAAAGACGAGACAAGATGTGTGGATAATCTTGGTGGGATGTGATGCATAATATTTACAGTTGTGTATATAAAAGCACGAAACATAAATAGCTTATGAATACAACTACAAGCATGATCATGATGATGTTGATGTGCTGATAAAATAAACTTTTTTTCTGTTTTGGGATCTGCCTCTTTCACTAAAGAGAAAAAAGATTTTCCTCATGATTATGAAAATGAGGAAGGGGAGGTGGAGGTAATAAGAAATAAATAAGTTGGAAGATGTAGTTTTTTCTCCAAAAAGAACATACGGAGAGAGAGAGTTGAGCTAAAGTTTACAAAGTTCTTTTCTCTTTTCCTTCGTGCAAACGACAGAGAGTAAACAGCTTCCATATATCCCTAAAGTATGTATGTACAAACTTATTATGTGTTTTATGTGTATTTTTATGTGTGTGATGCAAAATAGGTAGTCAGATAACGTTGTACACTTTTCATTAGATGTAACAATTTTCTAAGTATTTCGTACAATACAGGAAAGAATAAAAAGAAGAGATGATTTTGGATAGAAGGGAAGGAAAGAAGAAAGACCAGAGTTTTTAGTGAACTTATCTATTTCTTGTTTTTTTTGTTATTGCCCATACACAACAATCTACCTTGACATAAATAATCATCATTTATATAGACACACATTATGTACTTATGTATGTGTATGTATTTATACTGCTCATTCAACCGTCTTAAACTGTATAGTATGCTATATTATATTTATCTCTTTTTGATAAATGCCATACTCCTGAGTTGGGAATTGCTTTTTGGCTGATAGTGCTTTCAATATGATGATTTTGACAATAGTGACACTGGTATAGTGACAACTTATATGGCTACCGCTGTGCTACTACCTGGTATAACAATATGAACCAATCAGAATCCCCCATAATATAATATTATCGCAATTTTTTTTAGGATACTTGTGCCTTTTTGATATTCTCAATGCTCCATTTTTCCTCTTTATAGTTTCGTCATCATGATGGTGATGACAAATGCAATGTGTGTAGTGCACACAAGAGAAAACTGGCGTTACTATTGTCGTCCTCGTAGTTGTTGAGCTGTGTAATAATGGGTTAAAGGGAAAATAATAAAAAGGAGAATGTAAACGAAGGCACAGAGTGAAATCAAACAGGGTCGAATATTATATAACACCATAAAAAAGGAAAAGGGTCGAGTAGAGGAGAGGTGAAAGCAACTCTCATTTTCCCCCGTTTTCAGTTTTATTATGCAGTTATACATAATGCACGTGTTTTCAGGCAAGAAGTGGAAGAAGAAAGGCTCAAATCAGGCTGAAAATGAGGTTGAGAGTGAGAAGCATATATGTAATAAGTAAAAGTATGTATAATAGATGGAGGAAGTAGACTAATTTATTCAGTATCATTCACTCATTCGTTGAGAGCAGCCACCCACACGTAACAAAACATTACATTGTAATAACAATGACAACAAGTACATGTGTTAAATAAACACCATCCTGTTGCAGAGAAGAAGAATGGGATAATGTGCAGGCACTTCCGTTTCTTGGTGAGTTGCCATTCTGTCGGAAAACATGATATTTTGCCTAACAGTTAGAGTTAAAGCCTTTCTATGAAATTTTACGAGAGCTAGTTCAGAATGCAACAAGACAAGAGAAGAGTATGATTATGCACTAGTGTGGTGGTATCTGTAAATCTTATGCAACACTCTGGAATCATGTGTAGGTGCTTTATAGTTATTTCCGTTTGTCTAACTAACAAGCAGTATAGTTGCCGATATCACCAGACCAGTGTGTCGGTTGTTTCCTTCCTTTCCTTTGTGCTCTTGTTTTTTGTTTTGTCCAATAATTTAAACGCGTGGTTATTGTGGTCGTTCACTTCTCGTATTGTTGTTGATGTACGTGTGGAGTGTCTACAAATAGAGGAAAGTACAGTGAAATACAGTGGCTACTAATTGGCCTTCTTCCAAGAAGAAACAAAAATTAATGGCCTCATTTATCATCCTTCTAAATAGTCTCATTTTTTGCCCATACTATGAATCCTGTGAGGAGACGGTAAATGTTTCCTACTTATTGAACAAGTAGGGAAAACAAGTCACTTTGATATTAATGGTGTTATTAATGCAAATTATATCACCGTTTGGCTAAACCAGTTTCCGTGTCACTTTACCCCGATTGGTTCAAGTGGGGAAGAGAAGGACAAATTTAGGTTGGAATTTAATATCATCAAACGAATCAAAAAGGTTGGAAGGAAGTTGAACGCTGATGAATAGGTTTACCTAGAATTAGTAATTACGAAGTAGAAAGAATGTGCAAAATAAAAGTATCATTAAATGAAAATGTGCTAAATTAAACATGATGAAAGAGAAGAGGTATGTACTGTGACATATATGTGCAGTCTCAAAAACAAGTGCATTCTAGGGTGGATTATTATGACAAACTCGACCATGTAAATGTTCAATAGCACACCACCTACAAATTCAACCAAGCTCAGCTTTCCATTTCGTAAGTGATAAAAATTACAGATGGGATGACAGTAACCAACGTATTACACGTGGGTGGTAGATTTCCTTGCATTAGTTGCCATAATTCAACCCGATCCCTCTATTTTTTGTTTATAAACTTGGAAGTAGTTCATTTGTTCTCCAAATTCCTTGTTAGCTTATAAAGTAGCGAAAGCTGCTTGATGAGAATGTTTGTTTGTCAGCGGACGTGGGATCTTGAAAAGATGTTTGGAGTTTTTAAAATCTGGTTTCATCAGGATATAGTCCATACAGTAAACATAACTGATATATTTTTACTTGATGTAGACCAAGGTGTGGGCGGAGAACAGCCCAAGGCATGGAAACTGTCACAGTATTTTTATCTCTAAATTTAAAAGTCTACCACAGTTTTACCGAGAGGCATATGGTCAGTATGCAAAGGTATGGCTAAAGAAGGACTTTACGAAGTTTGGCGTGTTATAATTTTTACAAAGTTTTACCTGAGTTAAAATTTTTATCAAATTATACTGTAAAATATTGGCCGAAAAGTAGTTCCTACTTAGAGATCGGGATCTCATTTATCAGTTGTAACTTTTTCTGCTAAATTAAACATGTCCTGCTGTCGCTACTTATCTAGATTTCGATCGTATAGGTTATTGCATTTGACCATGCATACACGTCGGAATTCTCATTATGTAACTAACTCTGATAAGAGTCAATGAAGCTTTGGCACGCAGGTATCTACTAGCACTACCAAATTAAGTTGCTATAACCCCGAGAAGTCTAAAGGAAGCCACGAAACTTTTTAATTGATCATATTGGGTTCTCTGTCGAATTCCATCTAGGCTGATGGCATTTTCCCCGAAGAATAGGGGGAAGACGAGACTTACAATTTTGTTGAAGGCGAATAGGATGGTTTTTTCGTGAATGTAAGCTTGTTTCTCCAGAGACCTTGATGGCTTAAGTTATTATAATCTTCAATAATCCTTCTGTAACACACGACGGCAACCAGGAGCAGCACCGCATGCATACAACTGTTTCCTTTCATTACAACTATTTTAATGATATTACGGTGGTTCAACTGGTACAAGCGTTGCCAGTGGTGGCAGTACAAGAACCCATTCAAGAAAAGATAAACTATCCCAGGAACACATTCTGCTGCTTCGTCTTATCAAAGCAGATATAAAATGCGTTTCATTGTTTTTCTCAGTTCCATCAAACTCACGTTTCGATCAGTCAGCAGCAGAGAAAAGCGTAATGTGAGAAGGAAAAGAATACGAGACGAAATAATAATGGTATGTATGTATGCGTTCCTTCTCCTCGTTGTGAAACCGATCTCTTTCTTCTTTCTCCAGGAGAAAGTGAACATAAGTGAACATAACCATTTTTTTCTGTATCCCCCACGGCAATTTTTTCATATCAGTTCAACGTTCAACGTCTTCTCTTCTTCTTTTCCATTCTCTTTCGCCTGAATCTGACTTGAATGCTTTCAACATTTGAATTATGTTGTCCTTTTCTACGACTTACCTACAACCTACTATACTACCTTTCTCCGGACACACTCTGCTTTCTCCATTCCAAAAGTAAGTCAAATACAGAAGGAAAATATACCAAGAGCACTCCTCAATACTAAAATAGCTGAAAGAAGACAAAAAATCAAGGCCGAATAGTGAGCTTGTGTGTTAACTGAGAAAACGCTCCTGCTGTAAAATGGGCACATTTTATAGTTGCAAGCCCTCCTGCACTGCACTCAGAATAGTAAGCAACCTGAGAAATAATAGTAAGAAAAAAAATAAAAAAGTACCACAAAAATCTGTTTTCTTTTCTTTTACTACTACTGCCACGACTACTATTATTATTAGTAGTATTAGCAGTGTTTTTATATAAATGTAAAGGGCAACTATGATGATGATCAAGCTCACTCCACTCAACTCACTTGTCAGTCAGTTGAATTGCTTCAACTTCAGTGCCACTTATAACCCACCCCACACCAAGGAAAACCGGAAAGAAATGTATATAGAAAAGTTTACGACACGACCCACACGAGAGAACAAGTGAAATTTCAGGCTGTTTTCAGATAGATATTATTTTTATCGTGTTGTAGAGGACGCGCTTTATGAGAAGTGTCATATGAAACATGAGAAGAAGGAATGAATGGATTATATAGTTTTGGGAATTTTCTCCACGGTCCCGAGTGTTGTGGGAGGAAAGAGGGATCGACTTTTATTATTTTTATATGGTATAAAGTTATATTTTATCATCATGCCACAGTAAAGGAGTATTATGACGCAGTGGTGGAGCTAGCAACACTTCCATGTTGCCTATAAATAGGAATAAAGACAAGATATTAAGTGTATGAATTTTCGGTAGAAAACTGATTTCGTAACGCTCATACAAGTCTATCAGAGTACACAAAATAAAATTGGTTTTGTGCAATATACTCCTCCCGTCCATATTCTATTGCTTGCGGTTGAAAAATGGATTTTCTGTAATAAAATATCATTATTTCTTCAAAATTGGAATTTGTGAGTGGGAGCATGTGTGTGTAATAGACGGAGAGACAATGCTGAGTACTTAATTTTATGTGCTTTTCCTTTTGTGACTAGAAAACTGGTGGATAGACTGGAAAGTTTGAAAAAATTGGCAAATGGGAACGGAGTGACAGAATGTGTTCTATGCGGGGATACTTTCGGATTGTACGTGTTTGGTCGGTCCAATTACAAGTGCCATGACTGTCAAAAGGTTTGTTACTACTCTAACCATTCCTACTCTTGTTACCATTATTATCATTTTATTGTAAGTGTGCCTATCTACTCAGCTACGTTTCGTATTTATGAGAAAGGGAATGAAATTGGAAAGACAATAAATGATAGCAATGTAAATAAATATGTCAATGAAAGCAGCTCTCTTGCTTTATATAATAGTCACTGTCGTCATCATTTTGTGCGTGTGACGTGTCATTTGGAAGGTACACAGAGTCGACATAAAAGCAGTAGTTGATCATCACTCAGGATTTAATTTAATTGGTCTTTGTGAATGCGCCTGGTATTTTATAGCTATTTATTGTGTGTTGTTGTTATTATTATTGCATGTTACACAACGCCCAGGCTGTATGCCGGAAATGTGTTGTTGAGCTCTCAGCAGCCAAGGCTGGGATCGTCACTGCGTCATCTTCCACGACGTCCGCTGGCAAGGATACTATGATCAGACTGTGTAAAGTGTGCTCAGAGAATAGGGAGTTGATTAAGAAATCTGGAGCGTGGTTCTACAAGGTACGTTCCTCTCCTTCCAAAAAGTTTCTTATGTACGCATGAATTGAGTGAAAGCAAACAGGTCGGTTTCCTCCAAGTTATGCTCTGGTTGTCTTGTGAAAATCAAAGATTCGATGGAAGAGTGGTCCTTGCTTGTCGTATACTTGATCGCATCAAGAGTGATGCGGTGATCATCATATAATGTTTTATGTATTTGTTTACTTATTCATTCAATGATGATGATGCTCGTGGTGGAATGGTTGCAGGGTGTGCCAAAATATATTCTACCTGAGAAAAAGAACCACTACACGAACACGTACGAAAAGTACGCAGCCTCACCTAGATACCAAGAGCAAAAGTACGTTAGTCGCTACATAAACGCATCTGAGGAGCCCTCGTCTTCCACGAATACCGGTAGCAGTAGTAGCGGAGGTGGTGCAAGTGTTGCTACTACTTCTTCCTCCTCGGGTGCAACAGGAACAACAACATCATCAACAGTATCCTCAACCACAGCCACCACGGCCTCTACCACTACTGGCACCACGTCGACAAGTAGCAGTGGCGCTGGGAATAGTAATAATAGTAGCAGCCGACCAGTTGGTTTCTTCTGGTCTCGCAATTTGCAAAACAGATCGGCCTCTACCCAACAGACGATGGATCAAGATAATGAGAGCTCTTCCGGAGACGAGACAGGTGCTGGACCAGGTAGTCATCATCTACTGAGGAGTTCCGCGGTAGCGGCGGCTTCCGTTGCTGGTGGGGCTGTGGGAGGGCCTGCTCCAACAAGACATATTTTCGGTAGCTGCAGAAGAAGTAATACTAGCTTGAATAGTGAAGGGGGAACAACCGCGGCCAATAATGGTAGTAATCATAATGGCGGCGGAGGTGGTGGTAGTGGAAGCAGCGGTGGATGGAGCGGGATGTCACTGTCAAGGGGGCATTCCCCTCCAACACCACGTTTTCTCCTTCAACGAAACACGCCTGCATCTTCCTCATTGCGATCCAATGCCACCAGTCCAGTTCCACCAGTCTCGTCAGTTATCCCCTCAACTGTTACAACGGCGAGCAGTACCCCCAATGAAATAGATCAATTTTCCACTGGTGAACAGGTGACACCTGGTCCTTCAGGGATGACAGAACGCAGCTATGCATCCTCTTCTCAAGACTTATCCTCTTCCTCGTCATCATTCCGGAAAAAGTCATACGAGAAGATCGATTTCAGTGCGTTCACGATAAAAAGTAATCCCCAGCATGGTGGCCATATTGGAGGCCGCAGCAGTCCTAATACCGCCAGCACTAATAATGGCGACAATAATCCAAAATCTTCCGGTTCCTCTTCCAACGACTGCCTTTATCCACCTAGTGGATCCTCATCAACCTCTACAGTGACAACAACGACAACTCAATCCATGTACAACTCCACCCCCTCGATATCCGCTACGTCATCTACCGCGTCCGCTGCTGCGAGTAGCAGTACCAGCCAACAACAGGGTCCATCTTCAGCCTCACCCTCATCGTCGCCACTAGGAATCATTCAAGTTGCTCTGCTCTATGATGACTCTCATCAGGCACTTCACTGCTCAGTACTTCATGCCAAGGTGAGACTTCCAATTCCCAACCTTTCTTTGTAAATACCAAGAAATAGCCCATTACAAAGAAGCCATACCACTTTCTCCCCACCTTTTCCACAATTGTTTTCTTTGTGCAAGTTGCATTAGTACGACCACCTTGCTCTCTCTTGAAAAACATGACGTGTGACAGGATCGTTTCATGTTCCCTTCAGGAAAAACGTCTCAAAAGAGCAGTCGCAATCACAATCTAAAAGGGAAAACTTTAATGAAAAATCAATAGTAATGGATGATATTCCGTTTCTCAATACTGAGTCTTTATGTCCAACTGCCATGAGGGTAAATAGATGGAAGGAGGCAATTTAATATTTCCCCTTTTTACTTGACATTTTCTCTTTTCTTTTCCTTCTCCTCCTGCTACCACTTTACAATAAATGCAGCTCATATTTCTACACAAAGCAAAAATCTTTTCCTTTTCTTCCAATCTCGCGAGTACTGACGAGAAAGGGAAGATGAGCAAATTTCATTTGAATCTCATAAATGTCTTCTTTTATCAACTGTAAGTCGTTCTCCTCCTCATCATAATATCCATTTGTAAAAGAGTAGTCATACAACTAATGAGATTCCAATATCGACAAACAAAGGAGAAAGGTCATCTTGTATTTCTTCCAAAGACTAGGATAGCCACTTACACGTTCCCTGAAGGCAGTCACACAAACACATCTAGCGCCGCCACCACTGTTATTATTTTTATTTTTAGATAAATTGGATTTTACATGTATCCCTTCACATTCATGATACAGATAAACTCTCCAATGCTCATAATGCACCATCAGATTGACTTTTTCATTCCATCCAAATCAACCAAGCCTACGCAACCTCAGTTGAGTGACAGTGGGAGTAGACGTAGACCATAGATGTAAATATACCTATAATATACTTTCTCCCCTCAATAAACCATCATTTCTCCTATATAGCTACTTAAATGAACAAAACGAGAAAAGCATCACTAAGCCAGAATATTTGGTTGTCGCATTGCCTCCAGTACACCATATACGAAATATACGTAATAAGTACTTATTCATTTATAAATATAAACCATATTCCGACCTCGGAGAGAAAAGATGTAAAAAGAGGAAACGGAAAAACTGAAAATGATGATGATTAAAGAGCAGTCAACTTTAGCCTGGACTGCTTACAAAAAACACTTAACTCAAAGTAGTTACTTGTTCGTCTTCTTTTCACTCCACTTTCTTCAAAGTTTTCGTCCTCCTCCTGTTGCCGCCGCTGCTGCTGTTGCTTTCACCGTGCTATAGTGCCATTACGTTGTACAATAACGGCAGAGTTCACATTTTGCACTGACAGGACGAGATGTTTTAGTATGTCATCCCGTCACTTATTCCACTTTCATTCCTCCATTTTTCTCTCTCCTTTTCCCCGTATATATATTTTTTCAGTTTTTCCTTCTCCGAAATGTTTTGTGTGTTTGTGTCAAGTCTACAGTCTGTACATATGACTAGGGTTACAACTGTTTTGCAGGCGCTATTATTCCTTGGCAAAAAGGAGGCATAGGTTGTTCTAATCCGTCAAATCGCTTCTCAAGCAGAAACACATGATGAAAGGTTGTTACACGCACCACTTAATTTGAAAAGAAGTAACAACATCATAAAAACATGAAAAACCCTACAACTTCAACTGAAGACGAGCAGGCAGACATTAAAACTAAAAATATCCGAATGTCGGTGTTTTTTGTGCGTGGTATTGATGCTAGTCGTGGCATTACAATTACAAATATGCATGGTCTGTCTGGTGGCAATGATGGCAGGATGATAATTCGGAGGGCAGGAGGAAGTAAAAGAAAAACGATCCTATGTAACGTGCATTAGTAAAAGTAACAACGTACCAATCTACGACAATGGGGCATTAAGGTAGTAAAAAGTAATACGGCTACTTAAGTAGTAGTAAATAACTAGCAAGGGACTTGCTTCCTTTTTTACGACGAGTCTTTTCCTCATTTTTGTTTTTGGGAAAGACGCAGGACAAATGAAAAATTCATGTTCATTTTTTATTATTGTCGCACTTTCTCTCTCGTAGCTTATTTGGTGAGAAGATTAAGCTGTGTATTGTTTCTCCCGTAATACTTTACACTACTTACGGGTCTCTTCTTTCATTTCGATAGTTAGTAGAACACACATGTCAGGGTCATATAATGTTCATTCTGCCACGGGAGAAAGCATATAGTCTTTGAATTAGGCTTGCCTTCTCGTGCTGAAAAATAAGCGCAAAAACTGGGCGGTGTGAAAGGAAAGAGCATAGTCTGCCATGGAACCAGACTCACTTTCAATTTTTCTCCCAAGCTGCTCAACTTTCATCCTTTCATTCTTTTTACATGCTCTATTATCTCTGTTTTATGTGGAGTGGTATAATGATGATGGTAGTATGGTAGTTGTATCAGTAGTAAGTAGGATTTAGAGTAAAAGTAATGAATAATAATGTGATAATTATGGATGTTGTTGTAGGATCTTACACCAACGGACATTAACGGATTAGCAGACCCTTACTGTATTCTCAAGTTAATTCCTTCCAGATTCGAGGTAAGTTGGAGAAAATAAAATTTGAAAGAAGACGGGATGCTGTTAGAGGCGGGCTGATGTTCTTGTTTTTGTATATATGTAACTATTTAACAACTTTTTTGGCTCTGTTTACTACTACTGCTATTATTATATAATCCAATTCATTCAAGTACTTTCACTGAAATCTATTTTTTTTCTGTCTAGAACTTTCTTAATACCATTTCACCTATACCTATTATAAGTAGTTATTCATTGATCAATTATACACCAGTAACACTTTTTTTCTATTTTGTTTCTCATTTCTTTTCTCTCGTCCGCTATCCGGTTGCTCATCGCTGAAAATGATCAGGGGACACATCTCCGAACGAAGACGATACACAAATCTGTGAACCCGATTTTCAACGAAACGCTCACATTTTACGGTGTCACCCAACATGACCTTACCTGGCAGACTTTGCAAATTCTTGTGATGGGTAAGCAAGCTAATTATTTTCTTTCTCGTTTCCATCAACAGTTCTCATCAAGTGGATAATTATTTAAACATTAGTCAGCATTATTTAATGAAATATACTACATGATACACTCATTTCATGCCAGGATGTCAACTCAAATTCCGTAATATTACATATTATCTCGCTTACACAACAACGCAAACCCCATTTCTATTTGTTCCTCGCGTCTCCGTGAAATCTACTCTTCTTTACACTACTCTGCATAGCAGCAGATCCAGTCAGTCAGCAGAGTCAGTTTCTACTGTTAATCAATTAAAAAGGCTTTTCCTGTCGGCTTTTTGTTCTCTCCTGCTTTCACTCCATCTCTTTCTCCGTTATTTACTTTTATTTCCTGCTCATCGTCGAAAGCACCAAAGGAAAATCCATTGTGTTTGGCTCCCTTCTACACAGTACTTACATTACAATTTCTATATATATGTTACATAACATAGTACATTTGTTAGTATAAATAGAATCTCGCATATTTATACTCCACTCTTGCTATCTCTTTCCATTTAGTCGCGTGAAAAATCTAGCTTTTTCCGGAACTGTATCCGTGGAACGCACGTGTGGTGGTAAACTCTTCGTATTTCAATATATTTTTATCGACACTAACAACAGTGTCATCCATCAAGTCAAACAAATCATTGTGATCATTATAATATGTCGTTCTATTACTTTTTATTCCAGACATCCAATCCATTTTTTTCTCTGTTCTATTTTTCTAATCTTTCTGTAACTTGTAGTATTACGGATATGTGAAAGCGTATTTATTGTTTTGGTAATTTAATTTAGAAACCTTTCAAGTGGTCACTCCATACTCAATTGCCCATCTTTGATTTTTAAATTTAGGTGTAGATTGAATTAAAAGGCGAAGAGTGAGAAGTTTTCTTTTAGGAAAATACTCAATGTTGCAACATTACATAACATCCGGCGCCAGGCCAACTGAACAAAAAATTTATATAGTGCATTTCTTTTCCTTATGCAAGATCATGTGCCTTTCACGATCATCGTCACTATTATACTTTTCTATGGAGCATTTCTTCCTTTCTATATCGCTATCGACCAAAATAATAGTATGTTTAAGAGAGCAACTAATTTCCATGTAATCGGCGATCACGCTATGGAATCAACGCCATTGCATGACTGGAACAGATTTTAGTCCAGCCAGCTAAATAATACCTATAGCCACTTGTCCCAGTCGTCTTTTTAGGATTTACTGTTTTCCAATAGCGGTAATGATGATGATGTTCATGAAAGTAGTAGTAGTGGTGGTGATGATGATGCCATGAGAATGCAAACTGAATTATTCTCAACCGGTGTCTGGTGAGTTGCACTAAATTATTCCCTTTAGTCTCTGCAATTCCACACAACTAATTTCCTACACACACAGCAGACTGCTCACAACAATGTGTAATGAATCAACTTCAGTTTTAATTTATTTCCAACTCATTTCCTTTCTATCTCTCGCTCAGCAGTGTTTCACACTGATACACTTGCCGATATACATATAATAGCAATAGACATAATTAAAGTGAAATGTGCTGCTGCTGGTGTAAATTACTGTATTTGTATAAATTATGATTGTTGCAGATGATGACAGATGGGGAAAGGACTGCCTGGGAACTACACAGATTCCCTTACACAGGCTCCGCTCTCAACAGACACGCTGTTTTACCCAACCTCTGGAGCGAGGCAGATTGGTAAGTAGCAAAAATAGCGGCGGCAGTGGTGGCGGTGGTGACGGGAAAGGGGAAAGTGGCCCTGTCAACCGCGTATCATCATCATCCAAGACGAAACTGAAAATGAAAATAACGACAGTGTAATAATATCTGCGCAATCATCATCAACATAATCACCGTCTCGTGAACAGCGAGAAAACAAAAGACAAAAAAATGGCAACAGCTTTGGCGATGGTGATTGGTGACGGTAACAGCGAAAGGACAATAAAAGCTCTTCTTCATCATCATCTTCTTCTTATCCAAGCAATGACATTCCTTTCCCCGACTTTCTCAGCAACACAACCAAACATCGTCATCATCCTCATCATCAAATCAGCCACTCTCAGAAAAAAAGCTACATACACAAGTACATTCACGACCCACACAACAATTTTCCCCCAGTCAAAAGACAATAAAGAAGACAAGGTGGAAAATGGTGATAAAAATACCAACACACATAATCCAAACAAAAAATATACTTTCACCGTTAAATTCTTCATCTTTTTCTCATTCTCGCTGCCTTGTTTTATTTTTTTTGATAGAATAAAAAAGACAACATTTTTACTGCTGCTACTGTTTATTTTAATGCACAAGACACCCCGACACTTTTACGCATCGTCATTATTACAATTCACATCATCAACAAGAACGAAGGCAAGTCTGTTTACTGTTTACACATCACAGAGAGGTAAACAAGCACGAGGAGATTTTCCACTTTGTAGTCTTCAGTGTAGATATGCAAGTCTGTTGTGTACTCACACATTTTTTTATTAACTTAACTAACTCAACTCTTTTTTCCCTTCTTCTGCAAACACAATTTTCGCTCCTTTACAAAGAAAACAGGACGAAAATATATAACCAATAGTAAATGCTAAAAAAATTGTGTGTGTATGTAGGCGACACACAACTTGTCTCTTAAATTTTCATCATTGTCACTATTCATTAACTTTGACAAATTCAAAGCATTTTTTTCCCGAGATAATTCGTAGCTTCTTTGGGAATGAAATATGCTTGCTTTTCATTGCATTGCTTTTTTATAAATGAAGAGGGTTTTTTTGTTTCCTACTTGGTGGACATTTCCCTCTTATTAGTATTGTGGCTTGCTTGGGAATGAACAAATATTACGAAAAGAGAACCGCAAAGATGCAAAAGGGAATGGAACATTTTTATGCATGTTTTCATACTACTTAAATGACTGACAAAACTGAGGCTATTTAAGACAACAAAATTCTCCGTTTACAAGAGCCCATGGGAAAAAAGGTATTGTTTTCTGATCGTCATAGGTGACATTTTTCATTTGTCTATATGAACCGTGTGAATAATAATGACAGTTAAAGGCTATATTCTTCCTAATACTAATGCTCATTTTCTCACGATGTCCAGGAGAAATGGGTGAAAGCAAAGAAGTATGCAATGAAATATGAGAATATAGGATCATTCTGTCCAAAGTCCAAGAAAAAGGAAATAGTTAACTTGCGCATATTACGTGATTTTCCATTTGGTCCTTTTATTGGAAATTGGAAGGGTGAAGCCCACCCACGGCTAAATAAAATAAACAACGGCGACGACGATGAAAATGATTTTACCAAGAATACCAATTTACACAGGTTTACCTCTCTCTTTCTCTCTATCTGAAAGAGTCTTGCGATAGTTTCTTTTTGTGAGGAGGTTCACCCACGCATTTCATTTAAATTGGATCGGCGGCATGATTTCAGATTTCACTTACAAAGAGAGTGAGAGTGAATTGGTTTCATTTGAATTTTCCTAGCAAACTAATCTCAAAGACTAGCATTTATAATGGTGATGAAATGAAAAAAAAATATCTGTCCCTTTTCCAATCAGTATAATTATAATAATAATAATAATAAATATTAAAAAATATAGCAAAGAGACACAAATCCTACTTTCATTCCTTCACTGACTATGCTTCCCTTGATCAATTTTAAGAATTCATCTCTTTTTATTGAAATCCATTTCACTGGGGAAAATCCAAACTAAAGCCCCTTCATCTTCCTTTACCTTTTTTTTCTACTTCTCCCATCCGAGTGTCCGATTACGGGCAAGACTAAAGTTTTTGCTACCTTCTCCATTTCTTCTTCTCTCTGTTCACATCAATGAAACTCGGCATTATTTTTAATCAATACATTACCATATCAACCGGGCATATTATGTATTCCTCCTCCGGTCATTTATTTACCATTATTCCCACCAATTCTATGGAATTCGGAGACAAAATGGAAGGATATAAATATGATACTCTACTACTGCGTCTTTAGCACATGACACGTTTATACTTTCTCCTTAATCTTCCTGAAGGAATGTGCGAGGGAGTTCTGTCTGTCTCCTAGTTTCACTCCAGCTGTCGCTCCACAAAATAAATAAATCTTATTTCTTGTAAACGTCTCTCTAATAGCATATCTACAAGAACCTATCATGTTCTACCTTATTCCCCATTCCAAGATTTACATCTTTCCATCATCATGAGAATTATTCCACAGCTAGGACAAACGACTCATCTCCAGTGACTGGCTACACTTTAATGCAAAGAAAGAAAGAAGAAAAAAAAGAAATTTTTTCACACCGCTCCTCATTTACCCCTTCAAAACTTTTTCCATTTTTTTTGGTCCATGGCAAATAGTCACTCAGCAGGTACCATCTTTCTTTCATTCACAACTAGTCACTTACTTAACAATCAAAAACAGCCTTTTACTCTTTCCCATTTTCAACGGGAAAAAAAGTTTAGCCATTCTCTATTATTTTACAGCACTTATATACTTACGTGCTCGGGCTTATATACAACATTCATATATTGGTTTTTTGGGTTATGTTTTCACTTGAGCTAGCCAATGGGTCTCTGCACTTTCACATTTTTATTCCATGTGTATAGTGATATATGGTAATGGTGAGGAGAGAAGTTGCTGCTTAGAGACCACAGCAGTGTACCTCCTCCACCATCTCCTCCTTCTCATTTCTCTGTTGCTCCTTATGTCAATTTTTATATTCACATTCACCGATCCACATTTATTTCTCTCGCGGGGTCTCAATGGGATTCCCTAGCAGATGTACAAGAGAAAGTGAGGGAGAGAGAGAGGAAAAGGTTGGCAGGGAAGAGAAACAGTAAAAGGACATTTTAAGAAAGAAGACAGACGAGAGAGAGAAGTAGTGAGAAAGAAGGGCAAAAAGTTAGATTGATTTTTTATGGTTCATGTGGAATGAAAAGCGTATAGAGTATAAGATGAAGGAATAAAGACGGGGAGAGAGAGCAAGAAAGTTGCAGAATGAATGGTTTCAGGTCTCTAGTAGTGTGATTTTGATGTGATGGCAGAAGAAATGTAGTCAGCGGAGCTTTAAGCCAAATTATAATACTCTTCTTTCTTTACTTTCCCTTTCTGCTTCTTTTACTTCTTTCTCTTTCAAAAACATACATATAGTCAGAAAGAGAGAGAGAGAGAGGGAGAAAGTGGTTGGAGGCCAATATCAGGAGACCAGATCCATTACTATTACCATTCTTACAACTACTCCCGCATACATGGACAATCTTTACGATGATGTTGATGGCTTGGCTTATGTGTTTGCGTATGGTTTCTCCTTTTGTTGTACTCCCTGTCACTATTCTACATTGCACTCTTGTGCAAAAAGCTAAAAATGAAGAGAAGGAAGAATGGAAGGAGAGTGGTCGTCATCTTCTCTCTCCTTTTTTCACTGTCATGTAGTCGCCTCTGAAAGACATCATCAGTCTCTTTCCTTCTAAACACACCAAGAAATGGAGAGTTTGGGAAAAGAAAGCAGAGGACAATAATATAATAACAAAAAAGTAAAGTAGGTAAAATGGCGGTGATGGTGATGAGACCCAAAGGTTTCCCATTTTTGCTTGCTTGACACCACCATCATCAGAAAACCACCTTCATCACATTATTATTATCCTACCATAGAACAAGTAACCATATGCGTGGATTTTTTTTTCGTCAGACAAAGAGAAAACTATACAGCTAAGCCGAGATTTCACACAGAGAGAGTACCAAAAGAGACTACTTATTTTGTTCGCGAAAAACATTCACGCACGCACTTGCTCTTTCGGTGCTCCAGAGGGGAAAAAAGTAAAATGAGCAGACATTTCTTTTTCTTCGGGTACTTTCACCCAAGTCAGCCCATTTATTAGCCATGCCAAGTCAGTCAGCTATCGTCAGATGAACAAGAGCAAAAAAAATGAAGAATAATAAAAAGTGAAGCTTTTTCTTCTGGTCATAATAAGAGGCGCACAGAGATAAGGCTATATACTTTCTGTTAACATGTTTTGCTACCAAGTGCCAAACCCTGCCCATCACTTGTCCATGTAACTTTCACTCTGTCATCTCATCATGATCATCATTTTGCTTTCACCACTAACCATCACCATATGGATGCGCAATGATAGATAATGATAATAATGATAACAGTAACGATATACGAGAACAATTCGGAAAAGGCACACCATGTTTATTTGTCAAAAATAACATTTTTATATATTCCTTTTGACTCACTAAACATTTATTACCTTTTTCTAACGACTGGAAAATAATATGAAGGGTATCATGCATGATGAATGATTACTAATAAAATGCATCTACTTTTTTTAATAAAAAAAATATTTTTGATTGAAAAATATTATACATAACATCCAATATTTTTGAATAAATTTCTAAGAATCGGGTAACTAATAATAGATTTGTTTTGTGTAAATTTGTGTAATTTTTTTTCTGGAAAACCATGTAGAGTGAAGAAAGGGAGTGGGGTAGAGGACGACTTTTGCTGTCGTTAACTTACATGACTGAAAAAAGTCTGCTGCTTGTGGGTGTAATCCAGGCTCAGGATTTACCCGCATTAGATCACAATGGGACATCGGATCCATTTGTCAAAGTGTAAGTTTTTCTTTCTTACAATTCTTTTATTATCGTTTTTTTCCTTCTGTCTCCCCCTCCTCCTGTCCTTCTTTTGTCTTTTCTCTCACTTGTTGTCGGGGTTGTGATGACGGTAATAGTGGGAGTCGTAGGTGTGTCCTTTTTCAATCTGAACACATATTTTCTGAGAATAATGGACACAGACAAAAAGGAAAACAAAAGTCGATAAAAGATAAAAGGAAAAAAAGTAAGCATGTATTTCCTACATATTTTGGTTAGTTAGTCATGTAGGTGTTGTGTAAACAGCTTATTTATGTTAGGTATTACGATATAATTCCTTTTCTCTCTTTTACTAGCTATCTAGATTGTTTATTGGTATCACAGAGTCAAGGTAACTAAATTGAAATGGGTTCACGGAGTATATATGCTTATCTACCTACGTACATCACGGTTATCTATTGGGTTTGGTCTGCCTCTTCAGCCATGAAATGATGCAAGAGGCAACGAGAAAGGAGATTGACAAGAGAAAAAAGGTGTTGCTTGTTGGAAGATCAAGCCAGTGAAATAATAGGGGGAAGACGAAACCAACACGTATCTAATGTAGCCAGTCTAACAATAGGTGATGCAGTATAGTTTAGGCCAAGTGAAAGTAAAAAAGTGAACGAAAAAACTCAAATTTTTTCACCTTGCAACGGAATCCATCCCAAAGGAATGCAACGGTGTCAAGAAAGAATGTGGCTGGAGAAAAATTATATATGAGCAAAAATATTCCTAAAATTATGATGATGAGAAGGAAACATTGGGTAGAGAGGTGAAAAAATGTGAGTATGATGTTATCCAGATTAAATACTTGAGAGAGAGACAAAAGGATGGATTAGCATTAAATAACACCATCACCGGTGGAGTCATCATCTAAATTAGAAACTTTGTCATTATTTAATCATACAGTCAGAGAAGGAAAGGTAGCTTTGGAAATTCACAGTGGGATATGACTTTAATTTGGGAAGTTGATGTATATTTAACGGAATAGGAGTATAGGGAATTTTTTTCACTATTCACCAGAACTCTATTACGCTATGCAATGCGAAGTAATGAGAGGAGAGAGAGATATGGGAAATGTAGACTTCATTTCGTACAACTTTGAAGGGCAAAAGACTGCAGTTGGTAGTGTTTCTCTCTCCTTTTTTCACACACGTAACGGGAATATGCTTTTTTGATTACCTTTTTGCATTCTTCTCGCTTTGCAGGAGACTGTTGCACGACACAAATCTTGGGGCATTGAGCACCAGTTGCTTTTCATCTTCGTCGATCAACCGGAAATTCAGGACAAGTGTAAAGTGGCGTACACTCAATCCCGAGTTTCGAGAAGAATTTTCCCTGAAAGTATCCATTGTTGACTTACCCCGACTCGCTCTTGTCATTTCCGTTTGGGATAAGGACCTCGGCAAAAATGATGACTATATCGGTATAAAATAATTTCCTAAACTGCAACATTCCCATACAAACTTTTATATATAACCATTTACCATATAGTACTTTAACAAACGACCTAATTTGTTTGCAATTAAAGGGGGAATTGTCCTCAGTACTGGTTCCAAAGGAGAACGACTCAAGCACTGGTTGGACATGATGAAACTTCCCAACACGAAACACTTCAAATGGCACACCCTCAGCCCCTCTGTGCTTCCCAGCCACTAAACTCCAATGTTCCAAAATGCGTACCTTTTTACTTTCCAAAAAAATGAGGTGACAATGACAACAACAACCTTCCTCCTTGAAGAACTAACTTTTTTTTATGAATGACATATAAATTGCAACATTCCTGGATGCTCCTTTTTAGTGATACAAGCTATACATATATGTAAGCCCTATTAAAAAGGAATTAGAAGCCATTTCATCACAACAATCAATTTTAAATTCCCCAAATTGCAGTCAACCTTTTACCCAAATTGCAAAGAGTATTGACAAACTGACACAACTAGTCTCTTAACTACGTTGTATGTATTTACGCCTTTTGTGTTATTAGTGAGAAATGAGCGAGTTGTATAAAAGTTTTAAAAAAAATATACCACTTGTTACCACTACTCACACATTTTACAAGAGGTGGATATTCAAAGTTAAGTATAGTGCGTACTATCGATTTATAAATAGTTCCATTTCATATAATATATACATATATGCATATTTATTTTTAATTTCTAAAAATATAAACTACCAAAGTTTACGCTACCGGCGAAGAAAACGCAACGAGATATTTTGAAAGAAAAAATATTTTATACGGGAATATATGTGGTGTTTCATGACTCATGAAAATATGAAACTCTATAAATAGAGATGTGAATGTGTAGATGATAATCTTGTCAAAATCGCTAGATATTATACATACATACATAAATGGATCATATTACAGAAAAAATATATTAATAATTTTGAACAAAATATCATCATGCTATGAGAAATTGAAGACATATTGTGACTACTTTTGACTGTTATAAGTTAAATTATAAAGTATATATTATCTTATCAACCAAAGTAAATTAAACAATTATTTTATGGAATTATACAAAAAAATAATAATAAATATGAATAAAAAACGGATTATTTATTGATTATCAAAAATATTTATTCATCTGTAGAAAGCGTTATTTATATAATTTATTTTACATTTTAACAAGACATTATGCACATCTAACATGAATGTTTGGTACATTTCAGACAGAAGACGCCTTAAAAAAAGCTGCTGAGACAAGAAATGAAATGCTTTGTATCTCTGTAATCGAGTATCATTTTAGATCTTCACCACAAGCATCTTGATACCGTATCTGGATCCTTTTATAATTCAACATTTATACTGTATCTGTAATTTTGACGTGAATGTACCTTGTAACAACAATTTCCAAACCGAAGGATATCAAACACGGTCTAAAGTAGTGTAATATCAGCATGGCATTTCTACTTCTCCTTTACTACTATAGCACGGACAACACCCGCCTTTTTACGCTCTAAATAACGCTCCAGTGCATCTGCAAGAATCTGACCAGTGGTTCGCTTTTTCCAAACTGGGTGCTCGCTTAATTTTACTGGAGGACCATCACGACGTTGGTTGGACTTAGTCTTTGAGGAAGTACCACTAGGGCGATAGTTTTCCTTTGAACTTTCAGCTTTCCCAGAGTGAGTGGAAGACTTTGTATGCTCCTTGCGATGAGGACTGCGACTCCGAGTGCGGGGTCGCTCTTCACGGCGGTCACGATCACGACGGTCGTGACGACGATGGCCACGATCTCGATGACCTGTACTATCACGTCGTTTATCATCACGATAATGATCCCTGGAGTGTCTATCATCCCTATCCCGTTTGTCCCTGCTCCTTTCTAGTTCCCATTGACGGTGGAGCTCCCATCTAGAATGGTGTTTATCTTTGTCTCTTTCACTACTCCGGTACCATTCCCGACGGTCACGATGATGATGGTGACGATGAGACCTTTCCTTCTCGCTGCCCCGGTGATATTCATGAGAATCTGAGTTTTTTCGAGAAGACTTTCCTTTCTCTTCTGGCGTTGCACTACGACGTACTTTGGGTTCTGGTTCCTCCTCATCACTACTATGGTTTCTTCCTGAAGCTTTCAAGTCGGGGGAATCCTCACCAGTCTTTTTAATTTCAGAGGAAGATGACTCACTGACTTTAGCTGGTTGGTCTGTCGTGGACCGATACAAATGACGATAAAATCCACTGAGATCTTGCTGTTTGGTCACATCAGTAATCTCTGCAAAAACACAATAAAAATCACTTTAAAAATCTCCCCAACAATCTATCATAACAATAACTCTTATCCAAAATTACCATCCAGAGCATCCTGTCGTTTTTCCTCTTCTTCCAACTGCTTCAACTCCTCCATCTTCTTCTTATAAGCCCCCGTAACAAACGCCTCCTTATCCTTAAACTTATCGCCCTCCTTTTCCAAATCCTTCTGAACCTGCTTCTCGATCCTCCTCTCGTTCTCCCTCTGCCTCCTCTCCGCCGTCTTCTTCAGCTCATGAATATACTTCGGCTTCCTGTCCGCCTTTGACCTCTCCTTCTTCTCCGTCCTCTCCCTGTCCATGTCATCGTACACCTCATCATACTGGAAAATAGTGGGGTCTTCCTCTAACGCCTTTTTAACCGTCTGAGCAGCCTGTTTCTTCTGCATGCTCCCCTGCATACATTTCTTTAACGCAAACAATCCCACAACAGCCCCCAAGGAACTCAATATTAACATCATTTTAACTTTTGACTATAATTGACTAGACTAACACTACAAACTACATTAATTGCCAATTTTAATTAAAAAGTTTTTAAAAAAATTACCATTTTAGCGAATAAATGTGTATTCGCCATTTGTTTATGTATCCGTCCGTCCCCAAGGCTGGTCAGCAACCAACTGATCTCCTCAACACAAAATCATATAGAACAACACTTTAAATTTCCCACCATTCTTTTTCGGGGCTAAATGAGAATACTCGATGATTTTCTAAATGCGTTAGTTTTTTTTGACAGAGGCTTAACTGTGGAGAGTATGGAAGCCGGTGTTTTCTCCAGTTTTTGTCTACACTCTCTCCGCTTGTTGTTCTCTCCAGAGCTTTTTCCTGGAAACACTCCAGAGTTGACAGAAAAGCTGTATGCATGAACATAATAATATTTTGGAAGAATCACCACTTTCCAGTCAACTCCAGAGAGGATTTTCCCGATTTAAACATGCTGAGTGAGAGTGTGTCTATCTATCAGTTTAGCTGAATGTACTGCTCTGGAGAAAACAGGGAATCATCAACTCTGAAAGAGTCCGTCAGCACCATTTTCTCTGGATAGAAAAAAAAGACGCTCTCGCTTTTCTCTCCCTGGCTACTACTACCAGCTCATTATGGATTATGGAGGGTATTTATGGAGGAATTCACGCTATTTCCTCTCCATATGAATAAATATGGATGCATTGCATAACTAAACGGTTTCCCGAGAGAGAGAAAAAAAAATTATTTGCATGTTGTCAAGAATAAAAAAAAAGAGTTGGCGGTGGTGGTCGGACGGAGGTAGACGAGAGAGCAAAATCTTGTAAATGGAGGGGATATTGGATATAATGTGAAATATTGGATCTATAAAAAAAGCATATTCACTTTGGCATTTACTAACATATCCTGGAGAGTATATGCATTTTATAGTCTTATATGAGTATATAGTAATCAATTCATTTCATATTACATGACACTGTCAACTGCATTGAAATCTGGAGAGAAAATTAATCTGTTTTTTTGGGGTGGCGACAAGGAAGAAAAAAATATGTAATAAGCATGTTAGAACTCTGCGTGTCCACTTTTCTGGTTTCATAACTTTTTCCCCAATTAAGTAAGAAATGCTGAAGAATAATATTAAAGTATTTTCTTTGTTTTTGTCATTCCTTTTAAAAAACAAGGTATATATACAGTCTGACTCTGGATTGCATGTAATAAATGTCTACCCAAAAAATATGTATATGATTATTATTATAGCCCTTTTAATGACGATGATGAGTTGCATAAAAGACTGATGACGATATAGTGAGTGATATAAACCCAACTTTATTTCTTTTTTGAAGCTTCTTTGTGTGTATTATTTATGCCTTATGCTTTCCTATCTTTATTTCTGGGATTCCGTGCATTCCCAAAGCGCTTACATTTCATCCTTCATAATTAAAAAAAATATACTACTGTGTGTAAAACACCCTTTCACAAAGTCATTTCTTTTCTGGAACATGCTCCGTTAAATCTTAAAAACAATTTTCTTCAGGCAACTACCAGAAAATGCCCTTCAAACTCTTTCATCTAATCGTGATCAAGAAGAGAAGTAGAGAATAAAAGAAAATAATATGAAGAATATATTGCATTTTAGTAGTGGGATTTTCATCTTCCATTCCCAACATCATCTCTGCACATAGCATTGAATAAGTGTATATTGAGAGTCTCTATCTACTTGTCCTTCTACACATTTTCCAAAAACTTGCAAGAAAAAACACTTTAGCCTTTTATATCTCTACATGGCCATAGCATTGAATAATACAAAATACCTACATATTTTGCTAGAACAAAATATTATAAATCTTTCATATTATTATACATACCCGTATTTTCTCATTGCATGTTACCTTTTTCATTCACTTGTTCATTCTTAAATGTATACACAATTTTTCCTTATGGATATAATGTCATTTTTTCCCCTATTAAAACTTTACCATCATCTTCCATAAAAATCTACCTAACAGAGACTCAGCAGCTTAGTAGCAGCAGCAGCAGAAGGAATAGTATATAGCGGCATTATTATATCAGAGAGTACACGTATAAGTGACGGTATTTCAGTTTTTTTTTACACACATGAAAACATTAAGTAGTTTTGACGAGGATTATTTAGCAGGAGCACCTCACCACAAAATTGTACTTCATTCATCCAACTTTTGCCCTGTCATCCTTCTCCTCTTTCCTCATGTGAGACTGTCTGTGAGACTATTACAATTATTATACTGAAAACTCAACCATTCAACTTATTATTACCTTTTCAGATTATTCTCAGTATTCTCTCATCATCATCCGATCCCAATCATTTTTCTTACTCTGTCTGTGTACAACAACTTGAGTTGGTAAATGTACGTAGAATAGTAAAAGTTTTACACACACACACGCGACCATATACCATTCTCATTGTCTGTCTCATCATTTCGGGTCAATTATCAGTATATCCACTCAATAAAGCCAAAATATTTTTCCCTTTTTTTCCAAAAGTCAGACAGTAAGAGAGAGAAAAGATGGTTGGGTTTAACTGTAATACAAGAGCAGTTATAAAATAACCGTAAATCCAGTATTAATAGTCCTTTTAAATGGACTTTAAACAATAATATCTGGCCAATATACTGCTGTGCTAAAAACTTTTTGTAGATTTTCTATAATAACGAGTTATAATACAGAAGGAAAAAGGATTTTGGAACTTTTATGTGACACTATTTTATATACTGATTTTTCCATTCCAGAATAATAATTTATATAAAAGTAATAATGTTGACATGTTACATGAATGGCTGTAATGAGTATAGAGACGTTTCCCAATAAACCTTAAGTAGAAAGCACGCTTGACGTGTTGCTGCTCTACCCTGTGTGCCGTTGGTTGTCATTGTGTAACAATACAAATTATCTTGATCATCATCTCTTTTTTATCTTCACGTGATCCTCTTTAATTTGCCAACTTGATATTTGATATATTAATATTACTTGATACAATATAAAAATTATTTCGAAAGCAGGAAGTGGCGTGAGAGATCACTTGTGAAAAAATCTTTTGCAAATTTGCCAGTTCGGTTTTCGGTGTGTCACGTTTACTTAGTGTTTCTTTCTCCTGCAAAGTTTTTCGGTAAGTGTGAATAAAACATTTTATATTATTTTATATTATGCAATAATATGACAATATGGCAAATTACGACTAAAGTACAAGAAACGGTTTAGAAAGTTGGAAAGAGACAATATGTATAGCTGTCATTGATAGGAAAATTGTTGGAAACATTTGTTCACTTATGAATATTCAAATGAACAAGTAGATTGAACAGATTGTGTCGTGTCCGTCTTTTGTTACATATTATTGTGTGCTTAAATAAACACGTAAGGAAAGACCCATGTACAGTACAGAGAGATGTCATGATGTCAACGATGCGTGTTAAAAGTTTTGGAAAATGAAATTTTATTCTTGGAATGGCCTTGCAAAAAAATCTGAAAGCATCACACATCCTCCTCGCGTCTCTCTCTTTTTTTTCTGTCAGTCTGCGACATGACGCGTTGTTGACATTGAAAACAGATGAAAACTATTTTATTTTTAAACAGTTATATAAAAAGCAATTGAAAAAGCAGGTGCATCATTTTGAAAACACCGTTACAGATCAACACATTTCTTGGTACGTAGTGAATAAGTACGCCTTTACTCAGAAAAACCCTCTTAGAAAAAAAAACCACGCATTGTGTGCCAACTCAATAATAGTCGCTGTCAGATTAGTTTAGGTCACCCCACCACAGTGGTACGCATTTAAGCATATATTATTTTCAGTTCAAGTTTATTCGGTCAGTGAACATTTTGCAAAAAATATTTTAAAAAATATATAATACAGTTATCCTATTCTATTATTGCCATTTTCTACAACTATAATTGACCAAGTGCCAAAACAACAAAAGCTTTTTTTGGTTGCAAAACCTCAATTTATATACCCCGTTACTATAAAAAAAACTGCATATTATTGCTTTCTTCACGGTTGGTTCGGTTAGGACATCGAAAAATTATTGTACACAAGGTAAACCAATTGGGAAGGAAAAAAAATAACCAACCCGTCACATTTTCTTTACATTTATTATACACCTTTCTCTCCTTGACAGCTCTTGTAGCACTTTACTCAACACAACAAACATGCAAATATACTTTCCACAGTTTACCAAACTTGTTTGATGAAAGCCTTTCAAAAAGGAAAGCCATCATTTTCCCCGAAACTTTTCCCTTGTCACTAAAACGTCTAACTATTTTCCTACACATATATATTTTTTTCCTGTTGTCTCTTTCCGGTACTAAGGTAACGCCGTATATAAAGCCATACTAGTAGAGGAAAAACCGTTATACAAAAAAACGGTAGCATATGTGTATATACCTTTTTGGTAGAAAATATCGGGCTATAGTTTGTTGTAATACAACCCGCAAAATAGGAGTAGACAAAACCAATTTATTAATAGGTAACAAGCAAGTCTCCTCTTATTTTGTTATTGGTATATGGAGGACAACTATGTCAAATAAAAGGAGTTAACATTATCTTTATTCTTTTACCCCATATAATAATATCATTTATATATACATTTTTTTCTTCCATCATATTTTCAGCCGACGTGGCTCTTGCAGAAGTAACGGAATAAAACGCCAACCGAGCAAACCGGCTTAACACAAAAAAACGGCTGTCAAAAATAAACGGAAAGTCTAAACAGACAAACGGACGCTATATATACTGTTGGATTAGTGCTGCTATTTGGTCGACGGAATATATTTGCGTTGGTTTGGTCAAGCGGAACGGAAGCGCAAACACGCACAGTTTTTTTCTTGGCTTCGGTTTTTTGCACTGTTGCTCCACTAAACCAAGTAGTAATCAAGTTGATTATTACTACCTATTCTAGTAAACTATCAAATAAGCTGAAGGTTTTCACTATCTGTGCCCCTGTCTGGTGTGTGGTGCGGCAGTGTAGAGAGAGTATTTCCCGTGAAAACTCACTCAATTGTGAAGAAAGTGACGTGGTCGTAGAAAATATGATGACGAGGAATTAAATGAACCAATTTTTTCTTTTTTGGTGCGGGATGAAATGAGACGAGTGTGGAAACTGTGATTGTTTTTTTTATTTAATGGTGCTCAAAGTTAAGTTGGATAGTTTGTGGAGAGAAAAAACCGGGTTTTGTGTGTGTGAAATTGAGGACTGAGACGGTTATAAAAAAGTTGATTAAAACCGTTAAGGACAAAACTAGTGGAGGTTTAGAGGATAGACTGCGGTTTGGTTTGCTCATGTGAATATAATTTGATGTAATATGATTTATTTTAGATGATTTGTTAAATGATTAAGGTTACAGTTTTAAGGTTAAAAGATAATATATACCGGTTGGTGGGTTAAATTTTTGGCAAAATATAAGGATGTCTTTCACATTTCCAGTCATGAAAGATGAGTGACTGACTGTGAAAAAGCTTTTGCCGTTAAAGTACATAATTAAAAGAATTGTAATTTAAAGGCCTTTTAGTAGTGTCTGTTAATATAAAAATTTTAAATACAGGGATTTTATTTAAATAGTCAAAAGCAAAACCAGAGTTGTTTTCTACTTGTTTACCTCATTCATTTTTTTGTCTGTGAGAGAAATTGTAGTCATCTTTATTATTATTATTATTATAATTATTATATTTTAGTGGAATAATTATAAAAAAGTCCGAAGTAATCATTTGGTCTCACTTAACTCTATTGAGAACAACAGTAAATGCCGAGTAAAAAGGCAAAATAGTACAAGAGAAAAACGAAGCCGTTCAAGTTACATTGCTCCAAAAAACAAACAAGAATGATTAAGTAATTGTTGCTTGGATTAAAAATTTAATAGACGATTATATTCACACACAAGTTCCAAAACCTCACATCAATAAGTTTGTGCTATTTAGGTAAGTTATCATCAAGATGTAAAAAAATTTGTATATGATTTATTTTCTCATTATGCATGTTTAATTAATCATTTATATGTTTAATTTTTAAATGAGGAAAAATGCACACATATTTCATGATTTATATATATATGTTTTCATTGTATAATGCGTTATTTCACTGTGTACCTACCGGAATATATTGTCAGTTAATGTTAATGATGACAGTTATCTCTAAGGTTGTATGGAGTGAAATATAAAGCATTTTTTTTAATTGCCAGGAGGAAAAGATTGTTAATTGTTGTAGAAAAATGTTAGCGTTGCAGAATATTTTTCGTGTTATTCATCACTCCTCTGTAAAATATTTAATGACAGCAGGTGTTTTAAACCCTAAATTTTTCCTCAATGTAAATTAATTTTTAACACACCTGCCAAGCAAATGCCTATTTGCATGAAGTCGCAAAATTATTTAATTTTTAGTGTATGTGGATAATATGCTCCTCTCTGCTGCGGTTTGAGTTTAATTATTCTTTGTATTTAATTTTTATAACCTTATAATTTTTGTAGATATTTCTTCCTAGTCACTTTTCTTTTTTCTAAAAAGGAACCCACAAAAATTATTTAAAAAATTTCAAACTAATTAATTAATGATCATTCTATATAATATGCAATCATATGAAAGTAAACTAAAAGGTGAACATTATTTTTTCTTAATTGTGTTCATTCCACAGGAGAACATTGTCCTGTTCATCACGTCCTTCATTAGAGAGTGAATCCAATCCTATAACAACGTCATTAATTAACTATCTTTCATCGTTTCTACTGGTAGTTTCCATGTCTCTCTATCTTTCCACGTGTTTTAATCTCTAGCCAATTTAATCTCTAGTCAGTGAAAAAAATAAATACACAAAGACTGGTGACTTTTAAGGGACTTAAGTCGGTTAACTTGTGGGTGGCGGTGGGTGTTGGGTTGTTTTTAAGTTTTAAAAAAATTCTTTATTTTTTTCCGTCATCCTGCCTTCTCGCCTTCTGCTTAAAATATATATATCCTGTTAATTAACACTGCAGCCAGACTTAATTGGTCAATTTTGTCACTGCATCCACCACACTTCCTGCTCTCTTCAAGTCACTGAGAAATGCCTAAGAAACGGAAGAATTCCAAGGGGAATGAGCTGGAGGAATTAAAATGGGAATTGAGAAAACGTGGCGTTCGCCCCACAGGCTCACAACAAGCTATGGTCATTACTTTTATACTACAAACTATTTAGTAACATTACTTAATTATTAACCAATTATATATTTCTTCTATGTAAAACTTAATTGCTTAGCTTTTTTTGTGTGTATGACAAAAATAATTTATGTGACATTACATATTAATATGCTTTTTATTTTTACGCTTATCATTCCAAACCTGTTTGTGTTGTCTGTAACTCTGTCAGTTAATTAATGTTTAATTTATTGTGTACATTATGCATGTATGCATAAATAAACAGCTCTAGGTCTGTTTTTTAGTATAATCGTCATAATTTAATATTAAATACTAATATCATCGTAAACCAATGCATGGTGCACGTATCTTAATTATTGTACCACTGTATTAACCAAACAGGCTTCCATGTGTATAGACACTAACTGCTCATGCTTTTTGCGTGGTGCATGGTTTCCATCCCAATTCTCTGTTCATTAAAACTGTTTAATGGTAAATAGCACAGCCATTTCCATGATTTGTAATTAATATTCTCTGATGAGGTTTAAAGGTAATGATGCGATGATTTGTTGATATGAGTAATGAAACGAATGGTGTTAGAACGAAATGAATAGTTTAGTTTACTGTTTTTTTTAAATTTATTAAAGTCATTTAAGAACCTTAACAGCATTTTGGTATGTGTATTGAATTGGGATGTCAAGTTTCTTATCTTTGACTTTTAATACTAAATGCTGTGACGACTTTGGACCAGGGAGCAAGTTTTTAGAACCAAGTTAGTGGAATACAAGATGCGACACTGCAGTTAGTTTAGTTAGTTGTTGCATGAAGTTGTCATTTACGTTGATAATAATATTGGTTCATATAAATAGGAAAATAATGTCTGCATTTAGTGTAGATGTGGAACTTGGTCTGAATCGTAGTTTCCATTTTAATGTAAGCTAGCAATCATTATTATTGTTGTTAGTTTTCGATATGCATTTAAAATTATTATTTGAGCTCTAGATTTTTCATTTTAATGCAGAATGTAATAGCGTTTGCTAACAGGATAAGTTTATTAGTATTTTGTCATGGTTCATAGTTCACACCCAGTCTTGTTGACATTTACCATTTATTTGACTAATAAAATTAATTGAAATCGCACATGGCACAATTATATTCCTTTAATTTTTAAATGTAACACTAAACACGTAGTTGACAAAGTTGTTACCCAATTTATTTTGCGTGGGTGCTACTACTGTTTGGTTAGATTTCTACACATTAATTTTAATTTTATTAGAAACATTTATCCAATTGTGGATTTTTTTAGAAAGTTAGTTTTATAGAGATTAAATACACTCATTACTATAAATATTAGTATTGTTTTCTTTCTTTAGTTTGTGGCGTTTTGGTCAAAATTGTTGACAGTTACAAACTACGTTTACCGTTGTGCATATTATTTGTTTCATGCTAACAATATATTAGCCGTTAAGTATGTGATATAATTGTGTGTTGACAAATATAAGTTTAATGTTTGGAATAATTCCAGTACTAATTTGTGGTTATATATTTTTGAAACTAATCATTCAGGCCAAGAAACTGGAGGAGTTAAAGAAAGAAGAGGAGAAAGCTCATCAGACCAGAATCATGAATAACAATACGAAACGGGGTGGCAAGTCGTCCAAAACGTCCTCATCCTCAGACGCTGAGCCTGACGGCCCTCATCATATCACAAACAGCGTACATCGAGGGGAAAAGGTTCGGCAAGACAGTGGGGGTGAAAGTAGTAGCAATAGGAAGGTTAAAAAGTCGTTATCGTCCTCATCAAATTCAACATCGCCAGGAGGTGGTAGTGGAGGGGATGATGACAGATCGAAAATCGTCCTGTGGCGCAGACCCATTCAAACGATCTATTACTTTTTTCGAGAAATTCCATGTTCGATAGTAGATACTAGAGATAAGTTTGCAATGTCTTTGTATGACCCCCGCAAAAGATCGATACCTTTGTATAGACGAGCACTCATCCTTTTAGCTTTCTTTGGAGTTATCTACGGTCTGTATTTCATGTTGCTTAAAGAAGATCCGAAATCAATCAAAATTAAACAAGACATTTCCTGGTACTCGTGGTGGGTATTTCTTGGTATTCTCTCGTCTGTCGGCCTCGGCACAGGCCTCCACACATTTCTTCTCTACTTAGGCCCTTTCATTGTCAAAGTGACACTGGCCGCACAGGAGTGTAGCTCAGTACAATTTCCACGTCCACCATATCCTGATAAGTAAGTTCAAAAATTAGTTTAAGCTTTTGTAGCTCATTAATGACAAACCTTGATGACATTTATTTTCCTTTGTAGTGTAATATGCCCCGATGAACGTAATCCAGATGGGGTGACAGTATCAGACATCATTGGAAAAATTAGGTGGGAGTCCCTCATGTGGGGCTTTGGTACAGCGCTTGGAGAACTGCCGCCATATTTCATGGCAAGAGCTGCACGTATCTCTGGAATGGCAGATGAAGAAGAAATGGAGGAGTTCAACAATCTACTTCAAAGAAAAAAGCGACTTGACCCCTCCAAACTGAGCATCATGGAACGTGGCAAATTTTGGATGGAGGATCTCGTCGAGAAGGTTGGATTCTGGGGCATTCTTGCCTGTGCGTCCATTCCAAACCCGTTGTTTGACTTAGCCGGCATCACATGCGGTCACTTTCTGGTTCCGTTCACTACATTCTTCGGAGCTACAGTCATCGGCAAGGCAATTGTCAAGGTGCACTTGCAAATGACCTTTGTGATCTTGGCTTTCAATGAGGAGTTGTTGCAAAGGTTTGTGTATTTTAACCGTAATGACAATTTGGATCCTGTCCTTTCAAATGATGGCGTTATATAACTTGGACCTACATTTTTCTCCTATTTGCAGGGTGGTGGGCTTGTTGCATTCGGTGCCAAAACTTGGACCTATCATGAGTGGACCTTTCGAAGAACTCATGAAACATCAAAAGGCGACTCTACATAATCGCCAGGAGAATGGTGTTCCTTCTGTATGCCCATCTATATATTTCTTATCTTCACCTTCCCATCATGACAATCATTTTTTAACTTGTGCAATTTTTTTTATTTTCTCAGGAGGGTGGAATGGTAGCATTCATCCTGGAAAAGTTCGTTATGGCCATGGTGATATACTTTGTAATTTCCATAATCAACGCCATGGCTCAACATTACCACAAAAGGATAAGCAAGGAGAAAAACAAAATCAAGTCATGAGGGCAACAACATACCATACCAAAATAGTCATTGATCAATATATCCTAAAAGAGTGAAACTGAAACAAAACTCTGTAATAATAAATAACAAAAACAATTAATGATAATAATTTTAAAATAGCTTCATAACTATTGATACTTTTAAAGAAAAAAAACAAGTGATCTATCAATCTTATATACATAACTCTGTTATCACTATTTATGTATACAACTACCTAATATACTGTGTAATTGGAGACATAATTGATGATGACGTATGACACAATAACAACAACAAAAATAATGACTTTATAGAGAAATATCTATAAAGTCATCAAGCTGTTAGTTTAACTAAATTATAACCAAAAAAACCAACGGTAGTATTGAGGGGAAAAAAGGGGTGATGAAATGGTGACAAGGAGAGAAAAATAACTGAACAATTGTTGTGATTTATTAAGGCAACTGAATGTCCATTTTCTTGGAAAGAAGATTTAAGACACATTCATTCATGCACTCACAGACACATAACAGACACAACCCTAAAAAATAATTAACTTGTGTTAAAACTGTTCCATGAAAACTAAAATTATTTATAACTAGACCCAAACGACAGATATTGACAAGCAAGAAAATCTTTTACAAGACAAAAAAAACTGAAGCTGAGCTGATGTTACCTTTAAAAAAATTTCAATTAAACTAAGGTTTAATATCGTTAACTGAGAAGAGGAAAATAAAAAAAAACTTTTACAAAGATTTAAAGATAACTTTTTCTAGAAATGGTCTATAGGCTACAAACAAACCATTAGGACTTGAAATCAACTTTTTCAGTCTTTTGTGGCTTTTTTATGAAGGAAAAAACAAAATATAAATAAATATATATTTACAAATGTATCCAAAATGTATTGCTAAAAATCATTTTTATTATTATAATTGTTAGTTAGTTCGTCAAACAGCGAGTCGGTAGTTCGTAATAAGTTTGTAACAACTGTAATGTTTCCACCATTCCTGAAAAAAAACAGACCACATAGCTTCGCAAAAAAACAATATTTAGCTAACTATTATTATTATTATTCTTTCTTACTTAGTTTTTTTTTGGTAAACAGAGAACATTCATATTATTAGAGAGAGAGAGATAATGAGAGAGGTGGTAAATAAATGTTATAATTACTTACTTGAGAATTTACTCAGTTATCTTGTGTTTCATCCCCTGTTTGCTGTAACTAATTATTATGATGGTAACGTAGACAAATATTTTGATTAAAAACTGTGAAACATGCTATATGATTTTTTTTCTTGTGCGATCAATAGACTTTGAAAATGGATATAATTAAAAAAAATAATAATTGTGAATACGTTGTACGTATTGTATGAAAGTTTGAATGTGTGGATGTGTGTAATTAATGATGAATAGGATGCTATTTAATGTTATCATATTTAGTGACAGTGACGACAATGACGATGATCGTTTCAACAGTCGTGTAGAGTTAAGCAAGATAAGTGAGTAAAAAAAAAATTGTTTATACAAGTCGTTGTCGGCATTATGCTTCTTAGGTTTGCACGACATACCAAAACAAATAAAAGAAATAATAATTACAACAAATTAATGAAAAAGATCCTCAATAATCAACATCAAACCTTAATAAAAGTAACGAGTAAATGATACAAAACATAAAAGATACATGGCAAGCAATTATTTTTTGCGGCGCACTAGGAAATGCATTGATGAGAAAAATGAGCTAATTATTTTAGTCAATGGCCACACGGTCTCAGTAAACTATATATTTTGGTTTATTTTTCCGTTTTATTTTTTAACCGTTCTTTTAATAATTAAATTTATTTTACAGCTTTTGCGTACTGCACCTTCTATATATAATTTACACTTTACAAACAATTTTTTACGGTTTTATTTCCGAAAAACTCATACAAACATGAAATGATTGACTTTTGTGTGCGAACATCCATACTATCAGACTAAAGCGAACTGTAAGGAAATGTCTCTCTAACGCACAAAGTATTTTAGCTACTACATTTTCCAAAAACTGACTGACAAAAGTTTGTAAGTTTTTCCACAATAACAATAAAATATGTTACCGCTATTCTCTGGATTTTTTTTAAACTACTACACAAATAATGCAAGTATCAGAGTCCCCTCTGAGCTGTCTGTATATATATTAATTAATTAATGCCATTAATATATTCTAATGTTGCATTTGAAGCATCAAAACTAGCGATACAAATGATCGGCTTCAATATTCGCAGCAATTTCTGGCTCCCATTTATCCCCATTATTTAACAACTTGTCCTTGTTGTACAACAGTTCTTCGTGCGTCTCGGTTGAAAATTCAAAATTAGGGCCCTATAACAAGGTAAGAAGCAGGAATTAGCTCACATTTAAACACAACTGCAATTTTTAACTAAAACAGTTAGGATTTAATCACAGGTCTTATTAAATGATTAGTTACAAGACACCTTTTTAACTGTTCTACAATTTATAGAGCACTTTAACCTCTAAACAATTCAGTCCAGAAGACAGTCACGGCTGCAGAGTCTGTTAGTCCCTTAAAACTTATGTCCTCATCTTCCGCATTCACATATTTGTAACCAAGGCGATTTGGCGTCGTATGGTAACTCGCTAACTGACTTTGTTTCTGCAGACCAGCGGTCGCGACCGGGGATGCGTTGTAAATAGGGCGTAATGAGAGGGATCCCCTAATCCTGCTAACTGACGCTCGCAGCATCTTATCCAGCAAACCCTTTACACCTCCACTCTATTTAAAAAAATTTACACAAAACTCTGGAGAAAACAATTAAAAAACTATTTACTTTCTTTCAGCAAGTAAACTCACTCAAATGGCTAACATCGTAGTAGTATTCTACCTGCTGACGAGTTCTCTCTTTATTTCCAAACTGAAGGATTCAAGTGTTCCGTGAGCTGCGGTCGGGTTTCTGGGGCATCATGAGAAAAATCCTTATCTTCATTCTTCCTCTTTGTTCTTCACGCTTATCTGAAAACATATAAGCTTGGTGAAGTAGGTGAGCTTGTTAGGTGACAAGTATTGAAAATCAAGAATGAAAATTAATGTCTGCAATTTCTACTACAGGAAGTAGTTAATGTATAATAAATACACAGAGTAGGTAGTGTAAATACAAGTTAATATATTTCTTGGTTTTTATTCACAATTTAAATTATCGTTAACAAAATAATTAAATGGTAGTATGAAGAGAGTGGATGTAGAAATGAAACATGAGGTAACTCTGTGATTTTTTGCGGTTACTAGTTTTGGCGAGGGTTATTGCGGGGTCCGGCGTTCTGACGAATACGACGGAGTGATTTGCTGGCGGTGTTGAAAACTACTCCTGTACCCGGGCTGGTGTATTCGTGCTCGGGAGGCGGCTCTATAAAATCAGGGTTCTTATCCTTCGGCTTACGTTGATTCAATGTATTCATAAGCCTATCGAAGCGTCTCATCGGATTGGTTTCAATTGTCAAAAGATAAAGGTCAAGAGCCCAGTGGTTAGTGGCTCCTGAAAAATAGCTAACCTTTTCGATACCCTCTGACATTAATCTTTCCCACGGATGACGAGTCACAGAGCCTGTAAAAATAGCACAATGGTATGTGTTTGAAATGAATGCAAAATTAATAGTTAGAGTTATAGCTGTTGACAGACACTGTTAAACTGCGCATACGAAAATAAATTTATTCAGATGCATATATTGGCGAGCATATTATTACTAGAAATATAACCGTTTCTAATGAACGAGCTAATAACGATTTATAGGGTATTTGATATTAGTAGCAAATTAGGTTATGTATCATATCCTTACCAGATTGTTTCGGGTCTGTTGGTGGGTAGAAGTGATATTGATAATCAAGGAGGTCATGCCGCATTGTGAAAAATTCTACTTGGTTAGTAACGGCAGAGTCCTCTTGTTTCTGGGGCATATGATCTGCTTTCTGGATGTACGTGAACCAATCTTTAAAACATAACAGCATCACATAATTTTTAACTAAACTACCAGATAATACTGTAAAAATGAGTAACTCATCAAATAAGTTTCGCATACACTTGGAATACTTCTGAGGTGACGGGTCTTGCGGGGGCGTTAAATTATTGAGCAGAGGTGGTGAGTTCTGCAGGACACGCCGTAATGACCAGTCCGCGGTGTTGAACGCTATCCCTCTGCCTGGAATGTTGTACTGATATTCGCTAGGCGGCTGGATACACTGGTGATAAATAATCTTATTTTGTTGGTTGAGCTGACTCAGGATATGCATTAACCTATCAAATCTTCTCATGTGGTTGGTTTCTAAGGCCACGAGATAAAGTTTCCCAACCCACTCCCGAGTTTTCCCTTTAAACGAGTTGACCATTTCACCAGACTCAACGACCAATGATCCCCACGGATGGGGAAAATGATCTGCAAAAAAATATTGTAATGACATAATATGCATCTTAAAGGTTTGTTATATTGAATTGGATAGAAGTGTAAACATTAACCACGGTCAGATTAACTACATGTATTATGCATCATATTATGCTTACCAAATAGGCCAGGCTCATTTGGTGGATAGAAGTGATATTGATGATCAATCGAAACGAGATTATGGTCTGCAACGGGACAATCCTCCTGTTTAATAACAGCATGGCCCCATTGGTTCAGTGGCATATTATCCATATTTCTAAACGACTTAATTAGATTTAATTATATTTGTAGCGAACTACACGGGTACTTTTTAATGCTCTCCTTTTTGACAAGTCGTCCTTCATATCTATCCCAAAACAACAAAAGTGATCCCTTTTGTAAAATAAAATATTTCAAGGCTTTCTCTGAGTTTTTCTCTCCAGTTTATGGGGCACTGCGAGAATTTTCCCAAGTATCCTAAAAATTCTTATTCAAGCAGGCATTTGTCTTTGTTCATTGTCTGAAAACGCATGTAAAACTTGCTTAATGAACGGCTATCAGAGTGTGGTTAAGTAATGAAGTGAGTTTATTAGTTGAGATGAAATTATTATGAAGGATTTTAATGAGAATGAATGAACATGAAGATGTATGCGCAATTTTTACTGGAGGAGAAAATTAAGTTGGTTTTTATTTTTGTCTGTATATTCATCATCGTTTTTTTGTAAGCTTATCTAACTGTATTTTTAATATAATTTTATAATATATGTAATAATAATAATAATCTATAGCATAAATATTACAATGGAAATATTTATTATGCTGTTTTGACTTATATTTTTGGGATGCGTGTGAAAATCTGAAATCATTTATTATATTATAAATATTAATTACAGCTATATATTAGTATGTATATGTAACAGATACCACAATTAAACACCATCTCTCTGTCTCTCTTGTCCTGACTTGTTACATATTTAACAATTATAATTATTATAATTATCCTTTTCACAATTCCGTTCAAAGTACAAAGATAGCTCGTAGAAGTTAACTTTCTGGTATGTACATAATGATGTTTCATATTTCTTTGATATTTAACTCGTATTCACGTAACTGGATTACGTAGCACGGACATTGTAAAATTGCAATAATTATATAATTTTATTAAAAATGAGGATGGTCATTTCTCGTAATAATTTCAAAAAGCAATTTGATAATCACAACAACCATAATAATAATTAAGGATATATAAACGTAGTTATCGGTAAGAATAGTTTTATAGGTAGTTAAATGTGTAGTACACACAGAATAGTACAACTTAATATATTTCTTGTTTTTTTTACTCACAATCTAATTCTGAACTCCAGCAGAACAATTGTTTTCATCTTCGTACACTGTGCCATTTTTATATGAGTTAATGCATAATTATATATATATATTCTTTAAAGTCATCAATTTTCCATCGTGTAAACGCAGTTATACTTATTGTTAACAAAATAATAATTATATTTAGTAATTGCTATAGTATCAAGAGTGTGGATTTAAAAATGAAACATGATGTGTAACTCTCAACTTTGTCATTTTTGCTCAGCAGACACTGCGGTTACAAGTTTTTTTTTTTGGCAATTATAGTTCAGAAGAGTGATTTTTAAAAAAACGTTAAACGGACACACGGCAATGAAAAAGGAATATTTATGTATGTGTACAGTTATATAAATACAATTGTAAAAAGATGTAAACGTAAAATTACGAGAAAAAAAGTACTACATGATAGCAAATAATAAGTAATCAGACGAGAAAAATACATATAACGTGTAATGTGTGTGTACGTGTTACCGAGGCTGATAAAGTAATAAAGAATAAATAAATACTCTCTGGCTTTGTAGACATAGTAACATTAATTTTAGTTAAATTAATTAAAAATATAGTTTAAAAAAAAAAACTGATCTTGACTGTATTTATAGCACGATTTTTTTTGCCTTTTCTCATACAAAAAATGTCAGTTGCCTTTTACTTCTTTCTCAGGTTTCAGCCACTTTCTTTTTACTGAAGTTGGAGGCAAAAGCTAACAACTTTCCTAACTTTCAATGACATTTTTTAAAGCAAGATTAACATAACAGGATAAACGGACAAAATATAGCAAAATAATAATAATAATATGACCAGTTACATGTGCAAACCAATTGTAACAATTTCAGTTTACACTACAGCTCTGTTGCTTACAAAAATTTTCGGCTTGGCTGGCGTTTTTGCTAACATTAACAATTAAGTTGTCATTTTTTTTCTCAGCCAAACTGGTAGATGAGAGCTTTGGTTTCATTCGCTAAAATATTTTGTAGTTAGCTTTTTCTCCAGCAAATTATATCATTTCAACAGTAGCTTCATATTACTGGACTACTTTTTAATATTCCTGCTGTCAGTAAATTCACTCATTATTTTCAGTAGAAATAACATTTATCATCAATTAATTTTTTCCATGATCATGATGGCTGTAGTAGCTAAAAATATCAAACAAGCCAGTTTCCCATCGTAACTGGTAAACGCGTAAAAATTTATATATACCTTTGCGTTGCGTAGCAATAATAATATGTATTTTTTTCAGATAGTCATTGTTCTTGAATATAAACAATGCTACATTGTTTTACACTAACTGTCTAACTTAAAAATTTAGGATTGTGTATAATTTTCAGTATAATAATGCATAAGATATAGACACAACTTTTCGTACGTTTACAACTAGTGGGTATGTACAAAAAATGTACCTTTTCTGCGTGATCATGCACATGTCACCGACTTTCTCTTTTTGCAGTTCATGTGTCAACAATGCTAACTAATCATTATTATTACCTATTTGCTAAAGCAATTGTTTTGGTAAGGTCTTAGCGGTTTTTAATTCAATTTTTTTCTGTTTTCTTATCAAGTAGTGTGTAATGAATGTACTCAAAATTTCGGGTTTTATAAACATCACCTACCTGGCTAATTTCTCGTTTCCTAATGCGCAAAATGAGAGTAATAATAACTGTACAAAATATCGGGTCGAGAAATATAGCCAGATAGTTTGTTCAAAGCGTGCTTGTATTTTTTTTCACACTAACATATATGTATTAGCTTTAAAGTATAAATAATAGACAAAGAGTAAAAACTTTTTTATATCGCAAAATTTTGAGTACATCCAAAACAATTTATACATTTTAAAAATTTGTTTAGTGTTAATTATTTTTTTGTTTCCTAAACTACCATGATCTAAACCGAAGATGACTTATGTATTAAAGCTAGAAAATGCTAACTCATATAAGTAAGTGTACTGTCCGCATATTAACATTTTTTATGTACAAGAAATTTTTTTTACTGTGCTTTGCTGAATACCAGCAATACCAAATAACCAAGTTGTTCCCTTCCTGGTATATTATTATTATTAGTTTTTTTTAATTATATATATTTTTTGCTATGAAATACGTACAAGTACTATATAAGTTCCATATAGTTATTTAATGTAGCTAGCTACTTCTGACATACACACACTATCATGTTGTGTGTACCGCAATTCCTTTACTGCTGCTGCTGTAACAAATATTATTAATAGTAATCAAAAGTGTGGCAAATAATTTAACTGCCGCGTTACCTTAATAATCATCGTTATTACTGAAATATAATAGCTATTAAAAACCTCTGCATTCTAGCATTGAGAAAGTACGTTGAGTGTAAGGAAAAATAAATATTCGGAAATGATATAGGAAAAACCTTGTTGTGTCAAAAAAGGAATAAATCAGGCAAAGAAGCTTCACCGTCGATAGTTGTGATAATACTAATAAATAATCATTATTCACAGAGAAAATCATAAACACATTATGGGTACAAGTATTGATGTATCTGTAATTATCTGTATAATAAATAATAAGAATAACAATAATAATATACAACGTAAGTTCACAATTAAATTAAACGTAATAAGGATTTACAGGAATTGTAGAGTAATATTCGATATATCATATTGTTTGCACTCCGTTTACATTCATTCAGGAAAGTAGGTCGGTTAACGATAATAATAATAATAACATTTGAAAGTGAATAACAAACTGCTTATAAGTTAACTTAAACTCATTAACGATAGAGAGAAGGATGAAAATGGAGTACTGATTGGGTTACAGGAGAAATTAGAATCCCTTTCCATCTCATTTTTCTTTTCACCTTCAAAGTATCTGTACACAAACAAATGGTAAAAAAGTATACCCAACGCAGATGCCAGTTATTATTATTATCACTATTTTTCTTGTATTTACGTATAAGATTTAAAGTTGCTCTTATTAACTATTATCATTTCCCAAGAATGTGTAGTAAACTACCTTAACCACGGCAAATATATATATTATGAACTTAGCTTTCATTGTTTCTATTTAGCTATCTAAAGTTATAAAGGAAAAAAAAGAAACTTTTTCTTCGCGATTCATGGATACGCGGATAAATTATTCTGTAGTATAATAAGTAGAACTGTGAAAAGTTCAATTGTAAGAAGGTTATGTATATATTATTCATCTAACTAGACATATTTTAGATATACGTAGCGTACAGTGTACACCACAATATCTAAAATTATGTGAAAATTGTATATCTGTACTTTATAATAGAGCAAGCAAATGAAAGGATTTCTTGATCCGATCTCTTTGTTTTAGTTTGTTTTTTCCTTAATTTAAGTCACTTTGTTTGAAAGGATAAGTGAAAAAGCTAACAAAAAATCATAAGAATAAATGGAAAAGGAGCAATGATAAGCTGTTTCACAATATTTACAATATTCAAATGCCATATTAACAGTAAGTAGATATAGAGTAAGTAAGTATAGTAATAATTGTTAATAGCGCTAAGAATATTTAGACACTTATCAAATCGCTTCTCCTATAGGTAACATTCTTGCCATTCTCAATACCATGCCAAACATGAATGACCAGAGTTGACGGGCAGTTTCACAGCGGAACATGATTCCTCGCCAGAATAATAGAATTAGGAAGAATTGAGTAAACTTGTGAACCCAGTAAAGTCTGTGGAAAATTTAAATAAATAGAAAGGCAATTAGTAACTATTCATAAAATTGAGCAGGATTATTCAAAATTAGAAAGGAAACTTACTTCCGGACATGCTTGCGTGCAGTGGGCAACGTGGTAGGATCGTCTTTCATGACGTACTTTCGGAGACCAAGGCAGTACTTGCCAATGTAGGCTGGCCAGTTCACTTCCCTCACATTGAAACTGAACATTCGTTGGTCTTCAGGGGACAAGAATTCATATAAAGCTACCATATTATCTGTGTTAAATCGCCATTCGTTGATTGTGAAGTATTGCAGTGATTGAAGGGCTTTTGTGATTTTCTTGTAAACTTTGAGCATTCTGGAAGAAATTAAGCAAATGAAGTGTGTTCATGATCGATCATACGAGAAATGAGAATTTGAATTGAATGATAACAGATGTATTATTTCCTGGGTACTTACATAGGCTTTCTGCCAGTCATCCTGGCAACAATATCCATCATATATGCTGGAACGTAATGAATAAAGAAGTCGTTGATGTTGTTCCATAGTCTATTGGACTTAAAAGAACCAGCAGGATACCAAAGGACATCACTCAATGGGTTATTAACCAAATGCTTAAACCCCCAACTTTCCAGCTCACCCCACAGCAAAGGATTTTGCGTTCCCGTACAACAATTGTAAACTTTTATTCCTTCAGGCCTGACAAACATAAATGGTACATGAATTGTGAAATATTTGACACAATATCGTCTTAAAAAATGTGTAAATCATGTCTTACTTGTGCTCGGCTGTGTACCACGCTGAACTAAGAATAAGGTTAACTGGAAAGTCCAGTGGAATCAAATCAGCTACCTTGTTTCTGTAGCACAACAACGTTCTCAAAACACCTTTTCCACAGGCAGCAATCAGTCCTGTTGGGCCATTAACGTTGTCAACCCAACCAGCCACAGGCTCCTTCCACGTAGCCGTTACTATAAAAGAATATTTTAATGAAACATCTAGAAATTGCCAACACGTGTTTATGACCTTAAACATAACAATTCCAAAGATAGTAAATACCAATTGATGGCCGGACGATGCACACTGGTAGATCTTGAGCTTCTACAGTCAATATGTGCTCTGCAAGTGCCTTTGTGTACGTGTATGTATTCGGCTTGCTCCCTATTAGCCTAGATGAAAGGAACAAATACAGTACATGAAAATACTTGCACAGCTTTATAAATATATGCATGTCAACAACTGAATCAAAAAGTTTTCGGGGTTTCCGGAAATGTCGATAGCATTCACTTACTGAGGAGTTATGGTCTCCACAATGTCATCGTCCATCCATTCCATACATTGAATTAATTTGTTAGGATCTGCTGGAGGAGGATAAACCTTCTCCTCAATTTCATCTCGTTCACAGTTTGCATACGCTGTTGACACGTGGACAAGAACCTATTCAAGAAACAATAACATAATTAAAATAAGCGCCGGTAACTATTCCTAAACTTGTATTTTGGGTTAGACTAAGTGGGCATATTTTCCGGTTTATTTTTGTGTAGTTCCATTGTAAAGCACTTACAGCCAACTTTGACATCCGTTTGCACAACTCCACAATTCGTTTGGTTCCCTGAACATTGACATTAACTGAGAGTTTCAACTTTTCATCAAATTTGACAGTGGCTGCCGAATGGATGACAACAGATACTTCGTTGGCCAGAGTTTCCTGATCCTCCTCACTAATGCCCAGGTACGGAAGGGTAATGTCTCCACTAATTGGAACTATTTTCTTAAGTACTTCAGGGTCTTCTTGCCTCAGTGTGTCGTACAACTGAAACAGCACAAAATGTACACATTAATATTATCGATATATTTTCAATTGAATGTCAAATCTCTTTTTCATGAATGGTCATTTTCATCTTGACATGGTAGATTTCACTATTTTAAACCATGTGATGACAAGATCACTTTATTTATCAGTTCAGGTACAAATTACAAATCAATTGTCAAAAATCTATTATTCGCATGAATTACATACACAATGAAAGGAATAGACAGGACAGCGAACCCATGTTAGTTCTGGATTAAGTAACAGAAGAGTGTATAGAAATACGACATATTTCTTTAGGTCAGAAGAATGTTTGGGCTCGGCATTTGGTATGCATGGATAATAGGTAACTAAATATTTCTGCCGTTATCAACTATCCATCCAAGTATGTCCATAACAATTCTGGACATCCGACATAGCTGATATTTATAAATGCATACACAAGCACATTATGTATGTAGCCCATGCGAAAGTGACGATTTACGTCAACAGCCAATGCAACTCATACAAATCTATTTCTCATAATTATCATCACGTGGTATTGTCATTGACCATAATGGGATTACACGCATGCGACCGCTACCATGCTTAACTAAATCATAGGAGATTTAACGTCTGCCTTGTTTATACTGTCCAATTATGACATCAAATTTCTTCCCTTGAATTTATTATTTGTTATCTTTCATATTTTCACTCACGGAATTTTCCAGTAGTTCCTCTAGCCTGGCTTGCACATCCGAGCCAGACTTCGGGCGGATGAGTATATACACATTTTGAACGTCCGGACTTGTCCTGAGTAGCTTCTCCACGGTCGCCTTGCCCAAGAAGCCTGTCGCACCAGTGACAAACACACTTCGATTGCGAAAAAAGGCAGTGATCGGGGTTGTCGGTCGGGCCATTTTCAACGGCCACAGATCAACGTCTTCAGGAAGGGCACAAGGCTCAGCGAACCTTGTCCTAGTCTTGATAACCGTTGAACACCTCTCCTTTCTAATGAACTTCCAAGGAATGCTGTGCTCTAGCACTGCCACACGGTACGTTAAATCCTTTCCCTTTTCACCAGCAGCACTGCTACCACCGCCACAAACACCGTCAACAAAACCACTTCCTTCTTCTCCTCCTACTTCGCCACTTCCTGCTCTCCGCTGCCCTTCCTTCTTATTCTGCTTTCTTCCCGTTGGATTTTCACTATCACACTTCACCACCTTACTAACCTTCTTCCTCCTCCGATTTTGATTATTATCAAAACTATCGTTATTATTGTTCCAGCTATTAGCAGTTAGACTTGTTCCGCCGTCTTCCGCTCCCAACTCAGTTATTGTGGTGGCGCGGCTGCAACTACCACCTTTCTCATTTATTCCATTCCGATCATCACTGGCAGAAGCAGCAGTACTAGTGGTGCTAGTGGCAGACAACGACAACGGGCCTGGCCGACTACTCACACTCTCATGCCTTTCCTTCACCAGAACACTACTACTCCTCCGTCCACCTAAACAATATACAATCAAAAATATACACATACATTAAACATCCTTCCATTCAGCATACCTAGTCTTTTCACCCTTTTCCCCATTCCATATACACATTCTCATTCCATTTCCTTCTTCTCCCATCCACATTTCCCTACACATATCTACATACATACACACAGGCTACGTCACCATCGTAATAATAATATCACAATCACACCATTACCATCATCATCACCACCAGCAGCGCCGGTTTATACAGCAGCAGCATTACTCACTCTCCCCACTCACGACTACAAGTTGGAGGAATACAGAGAGAAAGGCAGGAGCAGAGGAGCAGCCAGAGAGAAAATAATAATAGGAGTACTACAAGGGACACTGGTCTCTCGTTTCTCTCTTCTCCGGGAAATCCCGAACTTTTTCTACTTGTCCGACATTCACTCACTCACACAACCTTTCCTCCGTTTCCCATAAGTACAAACACACAACCCAAATACACAAATATATAAACTCGGAATACATGAGTAAGCCAGTCATCATCATCATCATCAGCCTCGTCGACATCATCAGATACATAGATACATAGTTCTAGACGCATTATAATATTAAACCCTTTTCTAAAAAGTATTGGTAAGTACAAAGCCCGTATCGATCTTTTTTCTCGGTTTCACTCAATTCCTATAAGCACATAGGCAAACAGTGAACATTATGATGATCATCGTCGTCATTATAAAAAAAATAAGAAAGAGAGCAGACTAAAGAAGAATGGGATGGAATGGTGTGTGTACTGCCAGTAGCGGCGGCGACGGCGGTATGATAATTTCTACAGTACACGACCAGTATATAAGCAGACCAAACCACGCCACAAGTTTTTACTCAACCAGTTTGCAATGGAACGGATAGAAGGACGGTGGAGAATTTTATGAGAAAACGGTATAATAAAGCAGTAGCGGGATGTTATATATAAACAATGTACATTTTATTGCATACTATGTCCCCTCCCGGGTTTCTTTCTCTTTTTTCTGTCTGTCTGCTAACTCTCTCTCTCTCTCTCTCTGTCTGTCTGCTGCATGAGTTAGAAGAGTAATTGAACCGTAAAGTTAGAGAAAAAAAGCAGTGGCGGTGGCCGTATACCCCACTCGGACCGAAGTTCGATTGCAAAGACATTAGCACGCTACCCTATTAAGTAATATGTGTAGAGAGTAATAGGTATGCTTGCATCCAAAAAGGGGAACTGTTCACAGTGTATGTATACGTTTACCTTTTTGATGAGTATACAATTAAATAAACTTGTTTAACCCTTTCCCTATGAATTTAATCGCTTCCGCTAATATCCGGAGCAGATGAACAAACCCAGAATTGTGTATCAAAATATCTGCTACATGGGTACATGATATGCTGGCTTACTTACCCATAAACGGATCGGTATATAATGATACGACCTACACAGGCTATATGATATGCAACAAAAAACAATAACAATCTTTTCTTTTCTATGAACAACAGATCAGATCATTGTGTGCAAAAAAAATTGTAAATGCAAATATTTACCTTTATCAACATGCTTACTATTATGTTTGTGTCTTTTTTCTCCAACACAAGGAGCTCTTGTGTTTCATCATAGATGATAATTAGTATTTTTCAACATTTTTAAAAAACTCGTTCGAGTCTAATCGTAAATTTGTCTTTTCTGCTTTTTTTTCGTCTGCTATACAGACATAAGAACTAGGTATTATGTATTTGCTTAGGTATATATATTTTTTTGGTTGACATAAACTAAGCCCTAAAGCCAGAATATTTATTTACGTTTGCATCCACACTGTGACATTTTATTTTTAACGCTGACATTTATTTGTATGTATGTATATATATTTAGGTCTGGGTCCTTTACTTACAGTTTGCGTAAGTAATAAAATAATAATAATAATAAGATGTAACAGAGTTCTGTAGAAAATGCAATATGAAAAGGACCTTTTGAATATTCAGCTTGATTATTTTTTCATTGTTCTCAACTCCAATATCCCCTCCACTCTCTGACTGGAGTAGGGACCACTCCAAGTTTTAATTCAACTTAAAAAATCCAAACTCCAAACCCAATTCGGATGAAAGACATTTTCCTTTACAGTTCCTATTACATTCTTTGTTCCGCAACATGAAAAAAAGCTTGCTTTGAAAATGAAATTAATGAAAAATTCAAGCCCGTATTAAGCCCTCTCCTGCGTTTTCTTCAGTCATCCATGTCCGATCCGATTTTTAGCCTTGGACAAAATGTAGCTTTTGCATTTCGCTTTAGGTCACAGTCACACAGGTACATCCAAAACCGTAATACCTCAAGCACAATCCGCTATATATACATTTATGTATATAACGTATATAAATATTGCATATAAATATTACGTATGCTCATGTTATACTACGAAGGAATTCGGAAAGTGACTTTGAAAATAAAATTGCTATTGTTATTTCTCTCTCTTTCCCTTGTTATTGGTTATAACGGTTGCATGTTTTTTTTGTCTCTTGAGAAAAATCAATAAAAAATTATAAGCAAAACTTTATGACTCACGTCGGAAAAAAATAAAATATAAATCTACTTATTCGCTTGACCCAAGGGTCGAAACAACTGACAGATAATAACAGACACAACAACAAGGTACGTCAAAGTAAATGGACGTGAATAATTGATAATAAAATTTTCATACACTCTTTAGTTTTTCCAAGTATTTTTGTTATACTAAATGTTCCATGTCCCACTTTGTTGTGTATAAAAACATACCAGTTTTCTGGAATTTGTTTTGTTTGAACTGCGCATTTTTGGACACACGGAGCAAGCATAAAAACGCATATGACAAATTAATTATAGTGCATAAGCCCAACGGCTAACACTTGTCAGTTTTTACTACATATCGATTATGCAGCATTCAATATTTCTAACACGATTTAGTTGACATATCCACTTCCATTCTTACATAAGTAATAATAGCTGTCATATAAGTAGTTAATATTGATTATGACCAAGTCGCAAATTAATATAAAGATATCATGCTGTTTCCTAAATATCATAGAGAATTGTTGTGACATGAAGTTATAAAACTTCTTTTAGAATCGCGTAGATTATATATCAAAGTAATGAATAGGTATATATCTATATGCCACATACTTGCTTTCTTCAAGAATTTTACAAACAGCCATGAATTTATATTTTATATTTATTTCTAAACTCTCTGTTAAAAGCTTTTGTTAAACTCAAGATGTGTAATCTACAAAAAAAGAAGCGTAATGAGTAATGAAATTGTGTGTATGAAAAGTAATGTTTGAAATAAGTTTTATACCCATGTGCAAAGTTTTTATTCACAGTTTGCTACTTTAAGCTGCTGAAAGCCAGATTCGAGCTAAATACTTTTTCACTTGTATTTCTCGGACGAACAAAGTAGTACACTATATAGAAATAGGTATAAAAATTTCACCACAAATTAATCACTCCAAGACAAAATGTACATATAAATGCCGTATATTTCCCTTACATTAATGACTTTTTACTCGTTGGCCTCTAAACCTTTTCTAGAGGTGGTTGCATGCATGCAGATTTATATTTTTAAGCCGTCAGCCACTGCCTGTACTTACGATGCCAATGCCATACATGCCATTACCTATTTAGTCTTTCAGATTACCACCACAGCACGTTGTTGCAGTCGAGATTAAATGAAGAAACAAAGTATGTACTTGCAAAAAAAAATTTCAGCATGCCACAGAAAACCCGACAGTCGACAAAAGACAAGCTCTGCTTTCGAAAAAAAGTAGTCAGTTATAGTCTGGTGGTACTCTTCCCACTTTCAGTTTCTCCTCCCTCCTCTTAATTTCCCAATCCCGACTTTTTGCTCCAATTTAACAAATATAGAACACAACACAGGATAAAAAATATCTTTGTATGAAAATAGTAGTAGTAATAGCAATCAGATCCACTACTTGTTGTCTGCTTTAATAGCCACCTAAAAGTCACCGTTTATAAACCACTCAAAAATATGCACAGGAATAAATTAGGAAGATACATATAAAAAATGCATTCTAAATGTGTAGGGATGACGATTGACAAGTAAAAATAGTGATGAAAAACGGATAACGATGGCAGTAAAGGGTTTAACGTGAAGTAGTAGAATTTAATAGCATGTATCTTTTACAAAATAAACACAAACAACAAAAATGAAATGTGTCCCAAAAACACGGTGCATTTGATACGACGACGGATTTTGATAAATGATATGATAATGACAAAAGTACAGAAGCAACACCAGCAGCAGTAAAAAAAAGGGAAGAAAATCATTTTCTCGGGAAGCTGTATGCTCAGTGCTCATTATCATTAACAATAAAAACGAACCACATCATCATCATACATGCCTAAAGCCCAAAGGAAACCAAATCGATTTCACCACTCTGTGCTCTCTGCTCTACCGTTGTCGTCATCATCAAAATAGGTAAATCGAATATTTAAGAAGAGTGCATGGCAGTTTAGCCATGACAGGAAGGAAACCACTATAATAAATGTATGTATATGTATGTACCTTGTAAGTTTTACAGTTTGAGAAAGTATCTCTTTAGGATGGATATCTTTATTAGGATTTGTATACCAAAACATGAAACACGCCACTACACTTCTCTCAAAAGATCCCAGCTATTAGACTACCAGACAGTATTCCTTCCTTCCTTCTCTCAACCAACTTAAATCACTTGACTCGAGAGTCGATAGATATTCCTTGATTCAAACTCAAATCATCAACATTGTCTCGGCAATTGTTTTTTTTAAATATCTCTGTGCGTACTTTTTAAGTGTGCATCCAAAATAAACGTATAAGCTATCCATTCATTATATTGCATACACACACACCTAAAACTTGCATTGCATAACAATAAATTAGCAAAGATTTGAAAAAAGGAACAAAGAGATAATGATGACAAAAGACAAGCGAGCGAGGAGAGAGTGCGAACGGTGCGGTGTGCATGAGTCAGCTAGCTGTATCTTCTAGACAAAAAAAATAACAAGAGCAGATTCAGCTCTAGCCTCTACTAGCAACAGTAATAAAACAACTTTTAGAGCAAAATATATTATATTGGTGCAAATACACAATTTAGGCAAGAATCTGCACACTCTCTGTCATAAGCAGAGAGAGAGAGAGAAGTTGGGAAGATGAGGCCGTTTTGTCCAAGGCATCATCGTCATCCCCACCACTACTTATTGGCAACTTAGCATGTATGATAAATAAAAGTAGTGTTGCCGATTGACTTTTTAATGCAGAACGCACTTAACATTAGGAATAATTTTTTTTTCATTGGTAGCTTACCGTCGTCGTCGTCATACGAAGGAATACGTCTACTTTGACGATAATTTTTTTTATACATAGCTACGTTTTTTGTTGTAAAACTGCAATCGGCAATGACAAATAAATCATTCATTCATTTTCTATTACACCAGAAAAAAAGCTCATTTACTTGAGTTAGTTTGGTTATATAATCATGGTTGAGTGATACATCCTTTAAGTTGATGCCTTCGTTTCTCCCCTCCTGCCTTAGTCGCTTAATGCTCGCATAAAATATTCCTACTTTACAGCACACATACATATACATTTATCTTCAAGGAAATTTTCTTCTTCTAAAGGTGAGGAAGAAACTATAATAATAATGAAGCCGAAGTCACAGAAGAAGAAAAAAAATCTGTCCGTGTGTGTGTGTGTATTGATGCTTCCCTAAGGTTTTGCTCTAAAAATTAGGCCAAGAACAAAACGAGGAAAGACCAAAGCAACAAAGTGATCATCATCATCGTCGTGATTTGTCGTTAGTCAAATGAAACCAATGCGGAATAAGAAAAAAATGATACTTTTTTCTTGCTTTTTCTCTTCGCATTTGTATTTATCTATGTTGTGCCAAGCGCAACAGCATACTCAATTAGTAATTGGCACTAGCCATCAAATAATGTGGCTACATATTATACTGCAAGTCAAGTTTTTAACCTTAAACGGTGGTTCTTACGCTCATGTTGCATAGTGGACACGCAAAAGTTGACATTTGATAAGGTCGTTTGAAAATTGCAAAGGAAAAATAAATAAGGTAGGAAAAACCAATGTACTCTCAGTTAGCGCCAGCGCAGATGCACTTTAACTTGAGTTGAGATTGCCCATCTCAATGTCATCAATTTGTATACCTTTTGCAATACAATAAAGTGAATGTTTATTGTTCACCATTGTCGTTAGAGCAAATATACCTAATATACTAAATATTGCTGCTCGTTTTCTATATAGTATGTGTACTTGATGTTTTAGTATTCTAGAAAAGCTAGCCCTTAGAAATATTTTTAAATCATATTTCGAGTAGTTATAGATCCTAGAGCAATGACGGCCTTGAATTTGCATGCACAATATTAGTATAGAAACTATTATAACATTGAATACGTTTTGGGCAATGGAATACAGTGGAAATTCTAGAACTCTATACTACAAGTAACGCAATGTTGCGTGTCGCGTCGCGTGGTCTATATTTTATGAACAACTTTTGCATGTTTGGGTGCAATGTACGCGTCTAGCTATAACACTACCCTTTATTTATTTGTAGACATTGAATGCATGATGCATGCTTCCATAAAAATGAAATTATTACAAATTATAAGTAACGCGATCTGGAAATAACCATCTATAACCGAGCAGCTAATAGCAGATCATTGAAATGTTGGCATTGAAAAATGAATAAAGTAATTGGTTTCGCTGGAATTGGAAAGATTTCAAAGATATATTGCATACCCCATACTGGGAAAAAAATTCAAATAGTTCTTACCCTTATCAGCAAGACCTGACAATTCCTCAACAGTTAACCCTTCAATCATTTTTTTTCACTTTGTAAAAAAAAAATTAGTACAAGGAAACGTTGCAAATTTGTAGCTTAAAAGAAACGGTTGAAGAATGTGATGCTAAGGAAAAAAACTCAACAAACAATTCCGGAACGAAACCGGAAGCTCTTTGAGTGATATTTCACAAAGAGTTTCACATAGTCATTGTGACACTATATATACATCTCACCACTTGCTCTCTTGAAGTAAAATCACTGTTTACTTAAGGAATCAGTTTCACTTTTTTTACCGAGTTTTCAACACTTATTTTTAAGTAAAAAAGCACACACAGCAGTAGTAACACCAATCAATAATATGTTCTTATTTTTTGCTCAAGAAACACTAAACAAAAGGGCTACTACAGAAATCTAAGAACAACCGTCAATCTTTCTTCTTCTTTGAACACTGCTCTATTTGTAAAAAAAAATATTACAATCAAAAGTGAGAGAGCTCCAACAAGGGAACAGAAAGCTGACAATGTTTTCTGAGGAATGATACCTGAGCAACTGCGAACGTTTCGCTTAAGTGTCGGCGAATTTGAAACCCTGAGCGTGAGCCTCTCTTGGTTAACAATAAGGGCCCCACACACGGTAGTTCTTCACACATAAATGAAAATACGCTATTCTAACCCAAGTACAACGCTTATTTTTTTAACGGTAACCACAAAACAACTAACTACCTATCTCTCCTCCACTGATGCTGTATCACTGCATTTTCCGAACGTTTTAAATGATGATGGAATGATTGAAATAAACTATTGCACCTTGGGCTGTCCCTAGTCACTCTGTTTTAGCTACAGAGTCGCTAAATAACAATAAAGATAATGGGATGGATGATGATGATGGTAGTTTTGCTTGTAACATAACACAAATTGCATAAAAATATATCGATATTATGCATGCGGCATGCCTGCTCACTGACGCCATGTAAGAATGATGATGCATGGGAAGTGCCATGGCATGACATGTCACCGCCACCACCGCATTATATAATAGCACGCTTCTTCTCGTTGTACTTCTTGTAGGAAAATAACAACAACAAATAGAAAAACAAGAAGAAGGTAAGAATAAAGGAAGCGTTAAAAAGCAAAGTCGCCCAGTCCAGTACTCGCGTGGTCTGGTGTTAATGTTGGTCGTAGACTCGTCGTTGATTTCCTTAGAGAAGTGATATAACCGTCAACAAACAATATAACCGTTCATGTATGACAGCGGCGGCCGTACCATTGCGTTCAGAGTATAAATTCATTTGTTATATGAAAAATAGGAAGAGATATCATGTATATTAGCTAAGGATGCTACTGTAAGCAATACTTTTCTGATGATTATCCTGCCGTTTGAAGGAGGAAAAAATAATAATTTTATTATCAAGGTGGATGACTTCGTGAATAGATAGATAGAGCATTAGCATTTAAGATCAAAGAGTACAAAGTACAGGTAGGTGGGATTGTCGGATGGATAGTCCTACCTGATGCGTTAGCAGATGTAGTAACAGCTTTTTTTATGTTAGCTAACGTTAGTTATTTGGTTAGGCGCAAGGAAGAAAATAAATAAAACTTAAAATTATATAAAAACTTGAACAGAAATACTTACTTTTGCAAACAGGAAATTATTTCACCGGTAGCCTCCTGAGGAAATTAAAGCAAATCTTAGAGGGTTTCCAATGGAACAGAACAGATGTTTAGAATACAACAGGTACTCAAATGATTTTTACAACTTTCTGGACGACAAGAGTTACAATAAAAGCAACTACAAAAACACAGTTGGATACATCTGATTTCCTATTCCGCCCATTTTTTATTTATAGCTCATGTGTCAATACTTGAAACCGGTAGATCACTGCCACCTGCCAGCCTGTCGTAGTTAAAGAAAATGTTCAATGACAGTAGAAAACCCAATACACAAAATGTCAAACACACACACTTGCAAAAAAAATTTGAGTAGGATTCAACAAGAAGCCATCATCAAGCTTTTAAGCCATGTACATTTACCGCAAAGCGAGATTTCCGTTTTCAACTCTATCCATTTACTGGCCTTGAGTGTGAAATTTTGCCACCACAGAAAATGTGAGTTGTGGCATTTTACTCGCTAAATGCATGGAAATTATTTCCGTTGTCGGCACTTTGTACACAGGATACCAACAACAACGATTGACTGCACGTAAATAGTATAAATCCGTGTAACACTAACAAACTAAAACTGCAATTAAAATGGAAAGACATCACAAGCACAGCTGCCTGTTTTTTTTGTTCCCTATTTAGTAATGAATATTCAAATGAATCATTGAAATTACTCACGTAAACCACATAAAACTGGAAAGTACAACGGTCTACACACTCTTCCATCCAAATATATATTTTATAGAGAACCAACTTTATTCAGTTTTTTAACAGTTCACAATAATAAACAGGATGTTTCTTTGACAGATTTTTTTTAATATTCAGATTTTACGCAAACGCATAAGGGGAGACGTGTGTGACAAGCCCTAAACAAAACTGGCATCACGGTACGAAAGTAATCTGACACTTATGTTGAAAGCGTCAACATAAACGATGCGACAGTGAAATAAATAAAGTTACGGATTTTTTTGAGAGCATATCATCATTCGTTTAATCATCATCACGGTTATTGAGGCACTCGCTATACGAATCCGGTGTGTGCCGGCTTTAGTATGATGATTATATCATTGACATAGTCATTATTGTCAAAAGCACACTTGTTACTGGTTTATCTTCCCACAGTTTTGTTTGTACACTTGTTATGATGATCTGGCTGAAAGCTACGATACTCAGATTATGATCATGTACATTTAAGCTGTATAGGTATCTCAAATGCAATTAAAAAACATGGAATTAAATTCCTGCAATTTAAAATGTCGAATGCAATACGTGCCAGTTAATATTATCAGTTGTATGTATGTATTTACGTAAGTACACGTGACGCATTTAAGTTTACCGTGTAAAAAAATGAACACTCCAAAAAGCAAAATAGAGTTCTAAATTCTCAAACCAACACCACAAATGACAAATCTCATATCTGGCTGACGCTTTTCTAACAACCCTATCGCATATCTGTGTGTGATGATGATGTCCATTACATATTTGCATATAGAGGAGATGAGATGAGGTCTATGATGACTAGTTGTAGATGATGACAACTACGACAATACGAGCCAACAGTTGACAGAAACTCTCCACATAGGTATTAATTACAGTTTTTGGAGTGCATACAATGTACATCCACCGGGCAGATGCAAAACCACGATGCGATGGTTAAAGTCTAAAAAAGTAAGTCTGTTCTGCTGCTGCTGCTGCCTGGATGAATTTGTCAAGAAAAAAAGAACAGCAGAAAATTGAGATAAGAAGATAAAGTCATACTAAAAAGTTTTTGCTTATGCATGAACGATGTTTGTTATATACCATGAAATTCGTATGGTATCATCATACTACCATCATTTCACTGACTGACAATATAATATTATGTGGGAGAGGAGAAATATTAAGCTGATTCCATCACCATAATCAACATTTATTATTCAACCCAGTCCATTCGCAAACAGAGTTTTTTTGTGTGTGGAATTTCACTTCTATAAGCAATGGCATCATCAGACTAACTCCTCCATACGCTATGTGATGTAATGTCGTTAGTCAGAATTATTTAGCGAAGTTGCAAGCTAAGCCACAGAACAAAAATGAAAATGCTTGTTTCAACTCATTTCATAAAAACAGTTTGCAAAATATCCAATCCTCTTGAATCCATTTCTTTTTTTAGCTAATTTTGTACAAACTGCACAATGAATGTAAATTATTATCCGGACTCCCAATCCGTCCGTCCACGCATTGTCGTTTCACGTCAGGAGAAAACCCGAAACCCATATTTTTGCTATTAAGTCGGTATTCCATTATCTTTTGCAATTTACAAGAAATGTCTTATGTTATATGCATCAAAGACATTAGAATAAGGTGATGTGCTGTATGTACCGTCATCTCGTTGGATTGTTAAAAATGATGCACAAAAAGACTACATAGAAGGATGATGATTATAATGATGGCATGGAGACATGTCTGACTGACAATAATGTGGGTTATAAGGTGCAATGGTAGGAATATTATAATAGAGAGGTAGAGCTTTAGCTTTTATTGTAACTGTAAGGGTAAGTGTAAGTGTAAAAT
>JAHZMV010007162.1:0-25578 GCA_027743765.1 Coecobrya sp. COE2
AGCACCTGCAATGCACATATAATATAAACCTTTTAAAAATAAAGAATGCATGCCTCTATTCCGAGTGATTATCAATGTTACTTTTATGCCATTGCTTTCAAGATTCATATTTTACCCCACTCGTGAATTTTGGCGTCATCGCAGTGTCCGCAGTGATTGAGGAAGATGCTGGCATTTCAAACTTGTGAGAGTAAACTTTGACGGAAGGGATATAATTGATCAATTTGGGAATTTTACAAGACAAGCTTTTGACAAACAAAATGCATAAAATTCAATTTTACTTTTGCTACAAAAATTTTCAGTTTATTTTCAGAATTTTAAAGGTCACAGGCTGTCACAAATTGCAGATCAGCAATTGTAGATTGGTTATTTCTATGACGTATGATACGCACATTTGCTACCCTTTCTCATGATTATGATGCTATGATTACTATGATCCATGCTATGCTAATTAGCTATAGAGCACAACGAAGACATATGCACCTATGTAATTTAATTCACTCATTTTCTTTTTTAAACCCTTCAGTTTATTTTCATCATTCTAAATAGCTAATAATTGTGCCTAGTACCACCACTCCATAGTACTAGGTTTATACTTTTTGGAATAAATATCGTTTTTATTGTGACATATTGGCCACCTGAAAATCACAAAATATTCCATCTCATCAGATTGGCTAGTTTTCTGAAGGCTTGCATTTCTTGGCTGGAGGTGGCTCCAAAATCAGGTCCTGAGCACTTGTTACTTTGCTTTTGATTAAATCAATCAGGTCTTTCTCAGCCTTCTTCATTCCCAGCTTCTCTGTGAGCACAGCTAAATGTTTGGCGTTCTCTTGGCTGCACACATCAATCAAGGCGTCATCGAGAAATTCCTTGAGAAGACAAAGATTGTACTTGTCAGCGGCGTAGGTGAGTTCCCAAAGCACGTCAGTTGATTTCCAGTCGTTATGCAAGGTACCTGTACTAAGGTACTGGAGAAGAACAGCTAGCGTTTTCCCGGACAGGTCCTCAATCCGAACTAAGCCGGTTGCTGCTTCGGTCATTTGCGTTTGGAACATGCGTTGGAACACGTCACTGCGCGCTGTAGAAAATATGAACAACAGTTGGTTTGTTAGATTTACTTTTGTTCTGCTTCAAGCTCCATTTATTTTATACATTTGGACAGGTACCTGAGAGAATTCCTCTGTTCACTGCAAATTCTTTCTTGTCCATTGTAATGATCTTGGTGACAGCGCTGGAATTAGCTAATGCATCAGTTTTGGCAAGGTCCTCCAACAGCTTTCCCGTTGACTTAGGTTCAAACGCCTTGAGTTTCTCAGCAAGACTTAAAGTCACCCCCATCACCAGCTTCGGGACGTACAATTTGAAATATATTTCAATCCAAAGAGAGCCTTCAATCAGTGTGAAAAAGTTGGAGTCCTGGTTTCTGTTTCGTTTACACATCCTAGGGGCTCCCCAAACAGTGGATATATCGGCCATGTTCTTGAAAGGAACTAAAACGAAATCCTGGTTTCTATACATGACACGCTGACAATTGGAATGCATGCAGATCACATAAATAATAAGACCATTTACCTACCATTTACAATTGAATAATTTACAGGAGCATTTGCCTGGAGGCTCCTTTTGACTTTGATGTCAAAAGCCACGTTCACCTCTTTAATGTGATCTGGCTTCTTGTCCAATTTGAAAAAAATCCCTATGCAGTCCTTCGGTGCGTTTTCAGCTCTAGTGCCAGGTTCGGCTGAAAGCGACAGGAAGCAGTTCCATGAAGTCGGTAGCCCAATTGTAGCTCCAATTTTGAACTGAATCTTTTGTGCTCCAAGTAGTTCATCAGACTGTCTGACCACATCGAAGTTTTCAATCTTCCAGAGAAACCTTTTCTCTTCTACAAGCGCCTGCAATGCACACATCATGAAATGTAGCTTCTGAATCAAGAAGCATAATAGCTATACATACCTATTTTTTTACTTTTTATGTATTTTCTTAATTTACCCCACTGCAAAATTCTGGCGTCATTGTGTGTGGAGATGATGAGGTTGTTGACATTGTGATTTTGTAACAGTTAAATTTTGACGAAGGGATGGATGCGCAATTAATTAATCCAATATTTGGAAGTGGGCAAGGTAAGATGATTTTGGAAAAATCATGCATAAAATTCCATAAAATCCATATAACATCACGTGATGAAAAATTCTTTTAATTTGCAGACATGCATTATTTATTCTTATCTGATTATCTCTATGACGTATTGCTTATAATCGCTTTCTCTACCATTCCAATAAATTACATCACAACACAATGACAAGAATGCACGTTCAATATCGTCAGTACAGTCGGTATCGATTTATTGAGGGATCCAATGTCAAAGATCAAGGGACTCTTTCAAAAGTTTTATTTTTATAAAAGTAGAGGGAATGCAATATAATATACAGTACCAGCCAAGATGTATACAAAGATGTAAAGTTCAAGGTTAAGCATGCCGATGATAATTCCATTACGATGGGCTCAAGACTAGTAACAATGTTGAATGTAGTAATACATTTTGGTAATACATTTTCAATGTTGAGTAGCCCTACACTCATCATGATATGACATACCTATTAAATTTATAATGATATGGAAAGATTACTACTACAATACTAATACAATAGGATATCTGGTGTTTATTTCCTGTGAAGGAAATCCTAATTTTTCCTTTAAAAAGATTCAAATCGCAGTTTCCCTTTCCTTTTGTCCCTGTCTGTTATCTAATACTTATAATTTGCTTGCAATTTAGTTTGTTGGAATCCACGCCCATTCGTCTCATCCGCTAATTCTGTTTCAGAACAGTAGACCACACAGACAACAGAAGATGCAGTAATTTAATTCACACATTTTCATTAAAAACTTCTTGTCAATTTATTTACATCCCTCATAAAAATAATATACGCTCACGCACTCCAAATAATTACATTTATTTTATATATAAAAATATATACATTATTACCATAAAATTAGCTTTTCGTCAAAAAATACGTAGTGACGAAAGTCAGATAATCGTAAAGTACCCTAAGTTTCTGAAACCCTTAATTTATATAAATGCACATTATACTAATTAGTCATTTAAGTCAATACTTTTTGAGCGGTGCAGTTGTTCTAGCGAAAGGATGGTTTTTATGCGTTATTTGCAATCCTTGAAGCTTTCAAGATTTCGTTCAATTTCGGACTCATTGTTTCGGCAGGCATGCTTTTCATCAGTTCTGGAATGAATTTTGCGCTGTCGGATCCCAAAAAGCGAACTTTTTGGAGGGTTCTTCCGTGCAGCAAAGGTTTGACCAACGGCCAGACATAATTCAAAACCATTGGGGCTGTTCGTGTGAAAGAATACAGAAAAATTAAATTACCAGATGCTCATAATGACTTTAATGAGAGCATTATAATATCTCGCCTCAAATTCATGTCTGTCTTACCATTAATTACGTATGCCTCACCGCCCAGTCTTTCAGGATAATTCTGTTCAAAATCGCGGAATACTTTGAGTACCATTTGAATTGCTGCAGTGGTGGCAATGTCAAGAAATAAATATCAAAAATACAGTTTATATGAGTGCATTTTTAAAGAAAATTCATGCTTGGTTGATTTCTTGAGTTTGCGTACTTTCATAATGGGCAACTTTCCAGTAGGTAAGTCCTTCAAGATCACAAATGAGCGAAAACTGTTCATTGCCGGATTTGTCAATCCGGTCGATAATCGTTTCCATCGACTTGAGCATCAACTTGAGCATATCTTCACTGTGGCCTGAGTCAATCATTTGACGAACTTCCCATGAGCCCACAGGAAAATAATAAACTGTAAAAAAATGATAGATAAAAGTGATGAACAAAAGAAAATTGATTATGGCATGACCAATGATCTTGTGTGTTTTAGCAAATCTGCAAAAAAAAAATATTGGCATACCCAATCTTCCGTCATTGTCCTTCCCATAGCACGCATGGGGAAATGAATCGATTACCACATCTGATACAGTCCATTTGCGGTAGCCATCCATATCATTATCCTTCCTCCATTTCATCGACTAAAAAACCGAAAAATCATTTTCAAATTAGATGGGCAGTAGATTATGGAAATTTTCCACTCATTGCAGAAAAAAACGTTGCGAATTCAGAAACCAGTTCTTTTATATGTATCTCATTTCACTTAAAGTGAGCACAGGAAAAATAGGACTCGTTTTGACTACTACATTTATTTACCAATTTGTACTATAACCAGCATTGAATATGATCAGGCGTGCCCAGTGGCCTAGTCCAAAAGTAACCTTGAATGATTGCTGAATTTTTGTATGCTCGTATAATTTTTGTTTGCAATGAACTGGAACAGATTGTGCTAAAAACAAGCAATCTTGTGACGGTGCTGAGGTAGGTAGCTATGAATATAGGCTTTTTTTCTTGCTATTTCCAGCTTTCCATCAATATTTATTGATGGAGATTAGTAGCGTTTTTACGAAGAAGACTCTTGACAAAAACCACCGCACTTGCATAGTTATTGGTCAAGTAAGGAAGTTGAGAGTAAGTAATTGTCTATAGGCTTTACCTACCTGCACCAATGGTACCTCTTCTGCCATTTTTTTTCAAGTTATTTTTTGCATGTTTTTACCGCATCGTGCACACGTACAACTTTTTGGTGCGATGACAAGGTGTATTTTTCTGCACAATTACCATTTACTATCCAGATGAATTATGAATGATTGTTGTAATAATCGGTTTAAATGCATGCTGTTAAAGTAAAGTAAATGTAGGTATAACTAATAAAAATTAAAAGTTATAAAAGAACATGTCCGTGTCACGCGTGAGAATGCATGATTTGCATTTACAGATAAATAAACTGGCTCAGTAAAATTATTAACGTGATTTTTTCTTGTAATTTTTACTTACCTTACGAAGCATATCTTCTGCTTTGTTCACGTCATGATCCCGAGCTTAAAATAAACCAAAGAAAGAAATATTGTACATGCCTTGCTGCTAGACCTAGATATAATTAGAGTGGATACAATTGTAGCTGCAATAATTAATGTAGCAGCTCTGTGATTTATCGCAATGTCATCTAATCCAGTCGCGCATACTGCATCTTGACTCTATATAATTTTCTGACTATCAATCAAATCTAATGAATCTATAATAGTTCACCAGCTTATCTCAGAAATGAGCATATCAAATTAGTAATTAGCTATTATTTTGCACTGACTAATTTTTTTAGTTAGCTCGTTGTATGCATACTTGTCAGCTAAAAATGCCAATTCATTGTTCATTTTTACAGTATTTTTTCGTACTTTTATCATGCTTGCATAAATGCTGCTGCTGGCTCACTCGCTCTAAGGATTTTTTATTGCAAAGGGAACCTAACGAAGCATTACAAAATAATGCTAAAAGGGATACTATTTGCGTTCACCATACTGCTAAGTTCCAAGCACAAATTTATTCTAATTTTTTAGCTTGTTAGATAATTCGATAGAATATTAACTCTGTCTACTGATTTTATACTAACAATATAACCAACTAGCTAAGGTATAGTTACGGTTTGGTTGAAATATTTTGACTGCTCCACTGCTCTTGAACCCTTAGCCTTCACTCGGATTTTTTCTCTAGTAGCATATTATTTAATTCAGATTGCACTATTGCAGTTCAAGTGCATCCTACTGCATGGGTGACCAATGGCCATTTTATGTAAGTTTTACTATATTTTGACTATTGACTATTGTATGCCTAATGAGTAATAATAATAATGGCTAATTAGGAAGTTGCATTGTTTACTACCCAAAAATTAAATTGTTTTTATGGGGGAATTGGCAAATACTTTACGCAACATAAAATATGCCTAACAACGACCGGTTGTTTGTATCATAAATACAATAATAATTATGCATTAAGTAAGATCGGATTATCTTCAGCATAATTTTGGCAATTACTGACGACTAATTATCACTCTTCATTTTCAATTGACATAAAATCGACGAACAATTTGCAATATAATTTCCAAAACATTTTCTCAACTTACCCCGTAAAAATCGACGTAGAGTCGCATCGTCCCTTTCGAGATCTGTGACAGCAGATCGAAACTGAAATAGCAAAAATACAATAAAATTTAGTCAACTGAGTATTTGTAGTTATATTTCTATTTTTTTAAGTAAAACTATTTCAAGGAAAAATAGAGGAATTAATTAGTGCATGAAACGTGTCTTTGAGAATTTACAAAAATGAAAAACAAAATTCGTGTTAAAATTTAATGTATTTCGCACCACTTTATATCTACATAATATATCGAATATGCCTACTAAACAGCAACAAAACGTTTACAAGTTGGTATGCGGTGGTAGTTAAACATGTCATGTGCATTCATTAAAATCTCAAACTGTGGTTGTTGTTGTTGTTGTTGCTCAGCTCTTTTTGCAATAATGCTCATGTTTTTGCACTTTTAACTTTAATGCTTATTATTGCAAACCCTTGCTTTTTTACATGGAGGAAAAAACTGTTGCAAAAAGTTGCTTTTATGCCTTTTTCCTCAAATAGTTCCGTCGCTGTACACAACAACGCAGGCTTTGCGTATGCAAATGTATTTACAATGTACACTACACAAGGCAGAGGAATCTTGACACGTTTAAATCATTTGACTTCACAAGAGAGATTATGTTTATAGATAGGCAAAATGAATTTTTTGCTTACCAAATCAAGCTGCTTTAATTCCTGTTTCTCATCCATTATGATTGCTTCTGAGATTCACAGTAAGCCACAAAATTATATCACAAAAAATATATTCCAGCTCCAGTCAGCCGAAATTAATGCGAATTTCTTGTCTGGAAAATCCGTGTTCAGTTTCCTGAGCCGCTGCAGAGCACAGACTGCTCGGTCTTCCTCAACAGCCAAGATTTAGGCAAATGCGGTCTGTCGGTAACGAAAACACAGAATAAATATATCAGGAAAATCATGCACGACCAAGTTTGCCCACTTTACTGCTCTATAAGCTTAACAATAGTAAATATTGCTCAAGAAAGGCCCAAGGCCTGCTGCTGGAACTATTCTACAAATAGAACGACAGGCAAAGGCTCAATGACACAAACAGGTTGAATGTCACTTTTCCTTTTTCCTTCGCAAAGGATATAAATAAATGCATTCCTCAATCGCCCACACCAAAACAATCCAATGAACCAATAACCCAAAAACAACTTTTGTTCCTTGTTCTCTACTTCGTTTACAACGAAAATGCAACTAATTTCTTTGTACCGGGTAAGAAACGGGCACGCAAAGCAGGTTTCATTTTGAAACCTTGTCAATTATTCGGGGTTAGTCTACGCTATGCCAAAAAATATCCTGTTTCTAGAAACCTTTTAATAATACGGCAATAGTATGTACCTAGCCGACTGGTTGAGCCAGTTGATCTGTGTACCAAAAAACGTCAACTGATCACGGCACGATGTTTACTCACCTTCAACTCTTTTGTGTCTTCTAAGACGCTTAGAAGATCTCTCCCATCATCATATCATCTCAACAAAGTAAACAAGCGTTATGTACTATTATTTAGTTGTGTATACATCGTTAGGTAGTTAGGTAGCAGGAATAAGGGGCCATCTCTGTACCATTTTACGATTAATACTAAGGATTTAATGAGTATAGTGGCATGAGAATAGGGAAGATCATAATCTTGTTTTTGTTCATAAAAGAAGCATAGGTACACGGTAATATCTATTATATTCCTACGAATTCTACTCTAGCAATTCCCAAAATGAATGAGAGGTATTCTTTTCATATTAGCATCTTCAACACGAGACAATGGAAGGTGCTTGATGAATTGAGTCAACTTGGCTAAACGATTGCTTTGCTAAAATGCTTACGGAGAATAAGATGATCTATGGGAATGTACTATGCAGCTAGTACCGTGAAGCTACTGTGTCATGTGTGTGATGGTACGTTATTTACGAAAATTACGCCTAGTCTATATTATACGCTAAAATAATTTATTTTACTGATAAGAGGTGGGACGAAATAAAACTATAAACTTGAAGTAACATGTAAAAACGCTGCTGAAAATTAGAGCAATAAAACATTTATATGCATTTTACTAAAAATCTTCATAATTGAGTTGGCCCAATGCAGTTTTTTGTTGACATTTTAGACTCCACAAAACTTTAACTTATTATATTTTGATCCTTAAAGTCTTCCTTATACATAATTTCATTCAAGAAAAAATTACTAGTTCCAATGTGGATTCCTTTTCAATACGGCGTTTTCACATTTACAGGAAATCGCTAGAAAATGCAACGTAACCCACGAGTATGCAGTGAGAGAAAGACCGACAGACAAACAGATAATCTGAATTAGACGATCTACAGTATAAATATTTGGTAGCACCTGTTCCTCCGTCAGGTTTTAAGTTTCATAGTAAAGCCAAGGATTCTGTCAAAAAACGCATAATATTTGCATGCCTGTTGATAATACCTACATAATACTACTACTATTTATTTATCTACTTTCTACAATGTTTCTAATAAAAAACTGTCATTCGGCAGTGACAGTCAATGGCCATCCATTTGTTCTCTATCGTCAAGTTTCCCTTTTTGTGGTTTTTGCACACGTGCTGTAGTAAGTAATAACGTACTTATTGGATATTTTTTATATTAATAATAATGATAAATGGTTTTACATTGAAATGTAATTTTAAATGCTAAACTCGTAAATAAAATGATAAAGCAGAAATATTTTAACGAAACCGTAGTTTCCATTGTATTAAATATTTCACACAATGAAGTAAACTTGGAAACAAGCCAAGAACCGGATCTAAATAAATATTTCAATATAGGTCATTTCTGTGATCACCCTGTCACACTGTCGCTGATATTTAATTTCATTTTATGACGAATTGAACTGAGCTAATTAAAAAGTTAGAGAAATGAATCAGTGAAATTGTTTCGGTCTGTGAAGAAATGATTGTAAATTGTAACCACAGAAAGTATCATAATTATTGCTAAAAATGATTTAAAACTCCTGCTCAAGCCCATTAAGAATTCTCTCTTCACGTAATTATATACAATCTAGTTTATCCTTTTAAATCGTTTCTTTTCTTTCTTCTTTTTTGAAAATTTCCCTTCCGTGATATTTCACCATTCAAAACCGCATCCATAATTTAAATTGGATTCAAGTACCAAAATGTATGCATTATGTAATAATTCATGTTTGGGAGATGATAAAATATGGTAATTTGGGAATTGCTGTAAATTTGGGAAATTTACGGAGGAGAAGTCAAGGTGCTCTTTTGCGGAATCCTGGAAATTGTTTATCAAACCCAAAATTTATGCGGTATACATTATCTTGTCAAAAAATGAGTTTTTAAACATTTATTTGCATTTCTTATTTTCTATTTTCTTATTAAACTCATACATACGATCATATCACGTCTCCATGACATGACCATCCACAAGAAACTATTTTTTGCGGCTTTCTTGAGTACATAGCCCTAAGGCAACATTGTTTTAAAAAATCCTGTATAAGCGTGAGTAAAATACAAGTATGCAGGAATTACCGATCACGTTCAGCGTTTGCTACAATTCCAGTTTTGTTTGATGAGAAATGGTTGCAGCAATCCAATCGCAAATCAAGATTTCTGATTGGTGGCTTCTGATGCTGGAATGTTACAGTTGCAGAGGTGCATAGATAATGTGTTATGTGCTTAGCACAAAGAAATCCTCTTATCATTAGAATATAAAATAATATGTAAAAAATAATTCAGAAAATCTCTACAACGCTGTACCAGGCGGAAAATATTGGCATAGGACGCACGATCAATGTTTTGATAGAACCTGTACTAGTGACTCTGACTATGATAAAAAAATGGATAATTTTGTTACATGCATACCTATTTTATAAATTATGTTTTTATAACAAAAATAATATTGATAAAAAATCCATTATAGGCTTTATAGGCGTCCCTATGCAAAAAATTCAAGCACTTCTATTTCTTCATTCCATTTAATTTAAGCATTCGTCTACACAGTTTCCACCGTTTTCAGAAAGAACATAGGCCGGGCGTTATAAAGTTATAAACCTGATAAATAAAAAGCTGTATGATAAAGTGCGATGGTATATAATTTGCAATCTGCGTCATTAATTAGCACATCATCCTAACTCCAACTACACAGATTACATACCTGTAATACCTTGTAGCACAGGCGTAGTTTTCTGCAACCAGTTCGGGTACGTAACAGCAATAACTATACATTGTAGTTTGTAGTGGCGACTTATTGTGTGAATAATATTTTCATGCATGTTTATGTGACTAATCTTTTTAATCGTTTGATGTAAAAAATATAATGCATTTAAGGATACCTATACCTATATTAAATTATTTTTCTTCGACATATTTTTCGTTAATTTAGTTTTATTTAAATAACCGATTAAGTAGCTATTCATAATCTTTGATTCATGAAAATCAGAACAAGCCGTACCTGGAGCAACCAACAATGTTAACACTACAGCGTTTGGTACTAATACATGTACATAGTGGAAAGGTATAGTGAAAAATTGACGAATTTCCTGTTTACAGAAAATGACCTGGTATCACAACAACCATAGCAACAATTCATTAAATGTTGCTGGAGGTTTGTCCAATAAAATGATGTAGTTCATGGGAAAAGTTTTTGATTGCATGAAAACTTGATATTCCTATCATTAAAGGTATAATTTTTAGCTGTCGTCTTGTAATAAAATAGTTGAAATTTTGAAACAAATGTTTCGCAACACTTTACTGGATGGCTACATATGTAAATGTATATTATACAGTATAATGTACAGCTTATTAATATAGAGAAAAATACTTTTTCCAATTTCCCCAAAACATTCTTAGGTAACTTGTAAGTCTACTTCAGTCGTAAATTTACTATTCCAGTTCGGATGAATCATATCAGCATGCATAACTGACCTTGAATTTCAATGGTTTGCGTCTTGCCGTCTGTGTTAAGAAATGTACAGAATCTCTGCAACGGTTGACACGACTTTAACACGAAGCCATTGACTAACCTCTACTAAAATCATAAATAAATAAATATGTACCATATAACCTAACATTCTTATCTAAACCTCGATTCTCTGCAATCTCTTTCTACTTGGGATTGCCAAATTCCAATTATCGACCTTTTTGCATCGTTTAGTGACCATTTTCATTATCGAAGTCAGCAGATCTGCTGTGTTGTCACCAGTTTCTTTTTATGTGGCGTTTCGCAAATGTGATTAAATAAATTAATACTTTGGAACGTCTTTACATTTTTGCACTCCAATTTTGAGTCAAAATTTTTGACCCTTGCAAACGTTGGCGTTATCATTTGGATTTCAACTTTTAACTCTGAAAAATGGTTATATAAAACGCAACATATAATTAGAATGTGCACGATAATATATATAACGTGTAATGGTTCTTCTGGTAACATATTTTAGCAAGATGACTCTAATGACGAATAATGGTAAATAAGGACTAAAGAAATAAATATGCATTCATTTGAACCTATATACGTACATAGGTATATTTATCAACACTACTATATTTTATATATAATGAGCTCCTTTGTCTGCTACTCAACTTAATCAATATTATCTGTTGACTTGTTAAGTAACCGTGCAAATACGGAAAATAAATGCTTTTTGATGATAATGATACAAAGGTAATTAATTGGTTATTACCAGTCATTCATTGACTAGCTACATATCACAGACAATGAATTGAGCAATAAATAATATCTCAACACATCAAAAATTTCAATGTCATTAGTTATTGAATTTGGAAAAATATTATGATTGAATATTAACGTCGAGGGAGGAATGATTGGTCAGCCAAAGAGCCGACATTAGTCAATGGCGATATTTACAATCGTGATAAACTGATAAATTAGTGGAAGATCTTCTTTATTATCAAGATGCGGGGTTGAAAGATTTTTTGCTGCTATTTTTATTCATCAATAAATGACGCATGGACCTTTTATATTCTTTTCAGTTCCTAAGTAATATGTACATAGTTTATTTTATTAGAATACGCGTTGTTAATTTAAATACATAGAAATCTGCTACTGTTTCATAAGCAAGTACATAGTTAGCTATATCTACATTTTATATGGAGCACAAATTGGCGACGACAGTCGATTTAACCTTTCAACTGAACCTTTCAAAGATAATGCCAGATTTTTCTATGCAGATATTAATATATCAACAGAGAATATAATATTTGAATTGGAAGAAAAATTCCCACAGCAGCAGTTGCATGTTGATTTAAATAATAAATAAATAATTTATAGTTAATTTCTGTAAAAGATAAATAATATGACATACTTGAAAACGAATAGTGATGAGCTATTAACCACACTGTGTTCATTGAAGTACGTTGATAAGGTAACAAGTGACTTTATCCCTTTATAATTCCTTTGTTCACCAAGTTGAACAAATGTTTTTGTTTAAAAAAATTCAGCACTAGACACTAATATCTTTATTTTCCCCTGTTGCTCAAAAAAACTAGGTTATTTTTTACAAGTTAAAATATTACCTGCCAAACTGACGCGAAACTAATAATTCTAGGTATTACACTTCCTCCACACCCACGCAGGCTCAAACCTCACTCAGGAATTTCTTACGATAGCGCACATGAACTTATTTACACCAACCCAAGGTTCGTGTCATGTCATGGACACAGGCAAATTGAAACTAAAACAAACCTATCTGGTAAAGTCAATAAACGCTGTTGGCTGTTTTGTTGTGAAATAGTTAAATCCAAGAAGAAGAAGATGCAAAAAAGTTACACCTATTTTCCCAAGCCTGCTCCGTTATGGCATGGTTTTTCACAGAGCATTAATCATTGTTATAGTTTTAATGGGAAATGCAATTCAAAATCATAGACATTTTATCATTAAAGTTAATAATAGTAATAATTAAATTAGTTACTAAAAGGAAACCAATACGTAGGTACTGACATGACGTCGCACTAGAGAGTGGACAAATTAGTCATTCTCTCAAGCTGCATTATATTCTTTCTACAGTCTAACAATTGTTGTGGTTATATAATGATCAATTAGCTGCACATTAACGTGGGATTTTTTAAAAATAATTTATTACTGCGGTAATCCCAGTCTTGTGTAGACAATCATGTAGACGCTCCTTGAGCTAACGAGAGCATGTCATGACCTGTGACGTCAAATCAAAATACACTACTGCAAAGAAAAACCTGAGCTATGTTTCTTTATCTATTTTCCCATAATTTTATCATTGTCTTTGCTATATAGTCGTTGTTGGGATTAATGAATTTTTCATGCAACTGGGAAAATTATTTTGTACTGTAATGTTACAGGCTTTGAAGATCATGAGAAGCTGGTCTATTATCTTTTATTCAGGCACGGCAGAAAACGAGTAGTATTTTTTAATGTGTAGCATAATTTGCATGTTAGTAATAAAATGGCAGGCGTGATAAATAACAGCAGAGGTACGAAGTAATGTAATAAGTAGCTTTTTATTACATGCACCGGTTTTGAACATGTTGTGCGTGTGATTCTTTTTGTGAGATTGACATAATAAAGGTAACATCAAGTCATATGAATAGCCTCAAACACAAAACAATAATTTTTTCCCTGTGACAAAATTCTTTTGTAGAATTTAGTTTGAAAATTATTGACTATTAAAAAAAGGTATAACTATCACCGAAAAGTTTTTTTTGCATGGTTTCATATAATAATGAAACGCTGATAGGTTACATAAGATTAAAATTATAACTTATTCTTCTAAGAAAAATAGTAGATTTGATTTGTACAAAAAAGTGAGATGAAAAAATCTCTGTACCATAATTATTTGTGATTGATAATGATATTTTGCTGTCTCATGATTTCAAGCAGTTTTTCAGGAAGAGCTGATGTGGGCATTCGCTCTAACAGGACAGGCATGAATTTGGCATGATTGGTTCCAAGAAATTTGACTTTTGACAGGGTGTTCCCTGTCAACAGTGGCTTTATCAGAGGCCAAACATAGTGTAACGCCAAAGGGACTGTAACATAAGCATAAGAATATTTATATAAGCTGGCAAATTAAAATTAAAGTAAATTAAAGCGTTAAATAAGTTACCGTTAATGACTAGTGCTTCCCCCAACCGTTCGGGGTAATTGGCTTCAAAATCTCGGAATACTTTGAGTGTCATTTGACACGCTACCAAAATAATTTTTAAACAAATTAATTACACTTACATTTTTAGGCAGTAAACTTCAAGGAATTGTGATTCACACTTACTTTCATAATGAGCAACCTTCCAATAGGTCATTCCTTCCAGATCGATAATCATCGTGAATTGCTCACCGGTCTTTTCAATTTCATGAACAAGCTTTTCCAGGACAACATAAATGTGTTGTATCATTTCCTCCTTATATCCCTTCTCAATCATGGCTCTTATCTGCCAATCTCCCACCGGCATGTACATCACAGCCCGGTTTTTAAAATCCACTCCGGGATACTCGATCGGAAACTCTTTTACCATATCTTGGTCCAGATTCCAGTTTAAAGCGTCATCCACCTTGTACGTATGGCGCCACTCGACTGACTTCCGCAACATGTCCTCCGCCTTGATGAGGTCGTGGTTACGCGCTCTCAGAAAGCGTCTCAACGTGGCATCATCTTGCTCAAGATCTTTGACGAGTTTCTTAAACTATTTTAAATACACAATTTCACCCACTTTAATTCTAACTGGCCAAAAACAACCAAAAATAATGTACCAAAATGCACTACATGAAATGACCATTGGTATCATTTATACAGATAAAAAAGGATGCAATATTTTTGTGTATTTTTTTACCTCGTCCAAAATCCGGTTCTCTTCAACTCCTCCTGTGATCATATTAATTCTTCTACAAAACTCGACGAAAAGGGTAAACGCGACTGGCCAGATTTTTTTCCAGTGGGGAGCTTATATAGATTTCCGATGTACTTTTTGGGGCGATCCTTCTCACACTTACGCAGCAATTCACTTTCAATGCAATCAAAACAGGAACTACAGGAGGGCCAGGGTAAAAAATGAATTAAATAATTCAGTACACTATATTATATCCTCTCATAGCAGCCTATACAATTAAATTTTTATGAACGTCCCTAATTCCAATTATATGGGGTAACGTGCGTATGTTCAGGTAAGCCGTTACAAAGAAACTGTAATAAAATATATTTTTTAAGTTGTTCATTAGCAAAGATATGTTAAATGCATACGTTTAAAAAAGATGAGTGTCTGCGATAAATGATGGAATCCACTCCAGTCCAATACCCCGTTTGGTTAGTGATTTAAAGGAAGAGCAAAACTAACGACGTGCTACCTGCTTAACAAATAACAGCCAATTGGTTCGTTGAAGAAGCAGCAGCAAAAAAACGACCCACGCGCAGAATCAACGTAGTTATTACTATGACGTGTGAGGCGCAGGTTAGTTAGGTTGATACTACTTGTTAGCTTACTGAAATTGTACTATATCCTGTTTTCGTTGACGTGCCTTCTTCCGCTGCGGTGATGCTGGTTGCTGGTAAACTAGTTTAAGTAAGTCATTCCTTCACACGTTACTTGTATACAATTTCCCAGTAAAATGACAACATTCACTCAATTCAGCCAACCAACTCTTGTATTGTTGAATGCAAAACTACTTATTTTGCAGCAGACAGTTCCTCGATAATTTTTTGCGCTAACGTCCATGCATAATTGCAGGTAGGAGATCCAGAAAACATTAACTAGACATTATATCGCATTGGGGCAAAGTGACAATGTCGTAGAATAAAAAATTTGACTGCACTATTTTGTTATAGAGAGAGTTCACTTTTAGAAATTTTCGAATTATTTATTGAAGAAGGATGTAGAATTGAGGGAAAGAGCTGACGAGTAACTGAATTTGGCAGAGATTTGAGCATAAGCTTTCATTTCTAACTGAAGCGTGTCTTGAATGAAAACTTTGATAACATACAGAATAAAGATTGGTATTTAGTTATGCATAGAATATTAATATTATGTATACCCTATGCACTACTTGTTGATCTCTCTGCTGTGGTCTGCATGAACTCTGATAGTGATAACTCAAAGAAGAGCAGCAGGTCACTTTTAGCTTTTTAAAGAGTGAACAAAGATATCTAATAAAATAGCATATAAAATTGCTTACCACATATACTATAACCGCTTTGTGTGGTTTTGAAAAGACATAAAAATCCTTAAAATTGATGAAATGAATAAATAAATGAAAATACTTAAGTTTTGCAGGCTTAAATTTTAGTTAAAATTGAATGTAAGGATGTATGCGAGCAAAGTACTCATATTAAGACTGCAAGAAAAGGTAGTAAAAATACAAGTTATTACTCATTCGTGTTTCTTACACTCATGTTATAACCTTGCAGTATTATAATTTGCTTAATTGAAGCCAGTTCATCGAGTCAAATTTTGCTTACGCCTTAGATAAGCTAGACAACTCAAAGGCGATATTTTGATAAGCTATATCCCTATAATCTACTTACGTATTTAAATGATAATTTCAGAAAAAGATAAATACGTAGTTAAAAGTGTGTGTATTTATAGCTCAACCTCGCTTTTTAAGAAATAAAAAATAAAATGATTGTAGGAAGGGGAAAATAAGGATAAAAGGGCCGGATATCGTAATCAATACAGTCAAAAGTATTTATTGCATTGAGATTTGCAATTTCTATTATTTTATGCCAATTCCGTTTACTTCACAATAACAAAAAAATATTTATTAAAAAACCAAGATTTGATTGCTGGGTGCTTAGGAAAAACTGGAGAACACTGCTGTAATTATTTTAAATTGCCAGAGATCCCTCCTTCCGCGAATGAACTTTAATATTGCGTAGGAACATTACTTCAGGAAACATTATATAATCCCGCATGCTTCTAATAAATTCAATACGTAAACGTACTTGAGAATTCACCAGTATATTCCTTCAAGTTAATGCTCAAACTGCATAAATAATTAGGTAACGTGTGTTTTATACGAAAACTTCAATCAAACTTACAATACAATGATGTTGTGCTGGAAGGTGTGGTAATTCATGATGCAAAATATTTTGAGACAAAAATTATAATTTGACTTGACTTTGTACTACCATTTACCTACCACTTCCTTACATAATTCAATGAAATCTTGCTTTTGCGTATGCACTAAAGATTACGTTGAAATAGTGACGAGCGAAAATACTACTTATATGCAACATACAAATATTATGCAAAAATTTACGTGCAAATATAAGCAAACGAGTTATCAAAGTGTCATGACTAAGGAAAGCCAGAGTTACAAGGAAGGGTCATTCACAAGTTCACAGCATTTTAAACAAGATGAAGATGATGACCATGTCATCTTTGTGCATTAAAGATAAAGTGACGATGTTAAAAATACAAATGATATAGTAGTAGCGTAATGTTTATATGCACATTACGTCAGTGGGTGCAACCGGACGAGGAAAATGCTGATAGGTAATAATTTTCCTTAACAAGAAATTCCTCGGTCGTTGTATTGTTCTGATAAGATATAAATGGATAGGAATAATATAATGACATTTATTGTCCACGCTGCTCCCTTGTTTTTGTTAATGAATAAATGATTTTTAACGAATAACTTTACAAATGAAATCGTAGATTGTAATAGTTCCTTCGTTCGTATTCAACAGAATGCCATTAAATGATTACGTTTAATTTGAATGTTCTAATTTCCGTTTTAACCCAGAAATGCCAGTCTCTCCAATCTAATCTTCTATGAATCCTAAAAATTTTACCCCAGATATCTACTTCCAGAACTCAAAGTTGGTACATTGCTTGTTGCCCTTCCGTCATTTACAACCATGGCAAGGCCTCTGTACTGCAAATCCCCCGTTGTGGAAGAATTAACACTTTTGTACACAGCAACAAGTGCCGTGCCGTTAAAGCGCACATAGTTGTCACTTGGAGGATCAGTACAATGGCTAATGCTACGGCTGCAATTATTAAAGTCGCTATTCTCTAACGGAGTGCATTGTGAATCGTTAAACCCATTAACATTCTTAGCATTTAACGTTTTGATGGAATTGAGACGATCAGATCTTCCAAGAACATTGTAAAAATTCAACGTGTCGGACAAGCACTCATTTCCTCTTAATCCTCTCCCTTCGGCCACTTGAGGTCGTAATGCAGTCACATTTATCATAAAGCTCCTGCTGGAAGGTCGCTCCATACTCACAGCTGCCACAGCAATTTGATTGTCTTCCATTGGGAAACTGAACCGATTCCTTCTACTCTCATGTCCATGAGCAAGATGAAAAGTGTACGGGAACGGTTCTGTCGCCGTCATTACTGTTGAATAACTGAAGCGAAATCCATTCCCGTTTACAGAGCTATCCGAAGTAAAAACTACAATGGCCACTGGTCCATCCACAATTGCCGTATAAACTGCATCTGAATCACGATTAGAACGAGACCTGTGGAGTGCACATGTCAGTTAAACTCAATTTTCGTATATTAGTAAAATTAGCTGTACTGAAAATAAATATATATTATTTTCCCCGTTATACTTCAAGATAGCTGATGTCACAGGAATACCGTGTCTGGTAAAGGAGTAAATGTACAATAGATCGCAGCAACTTTCAAAGTCATCTCGCACCAAAGTAAACCTAATGGTCCTGGCTTGTGGAGCCTGCACAAGCCAAACGCATTTTTCTAGGTTTGAATATTTTCCCTCTTCCTTGTAACTGATTTCTCCAGAGTCTCCAATAATGACGCCACCGCAAGTGGACGCTATCAAGTGAAATAGCACAAACAGCGTTATTATGACTGCCAACTTTGGCTATGATAATCATGATTCATGACTATGACACCTTGTTAATATGTTCCAACTGTACTTACTATGTTGGAAACTGAATTCCATACTACTCGTCGTTTCATTACTGTCCTCTGCTATTATTGTCGTTGTCGGAATGTGTCTATAAATTGCCAAAAATTCAGAAGCCTTGGAGAATATTTCTCTACTATTGGACTCGTCAATTTCAGATATGCATGAATTCACTTCCTCCTGATTTGGGAATCGTTTAGTTGAGAGCCAACCGTTGTGCCGACTAACATTGCCGTAAAATGTCATGGATTCGTAGGTACAACTACCGTCTTCCACATTGTCACCCATACCATCATCATTGTCTCTCTTGAAAATGCCCGAGGTCCAAGTGACAGTAGCGGTCACTGCCATTGAACCCTGGCCATCGGATCCTTCGTTACTTGACGAAATCACGATTATCTCTTTGGTTCCCAGCACGGGATCTTCCCACTCTGAGCTTGGATACATAATCGTACCGGTTTTTTCATTTTGGTGGTGTAGCTGATAACTGTACTCGGGGGACTGGTCGGCATCTCCGGTGCCAGTAAATTGGAGGGAAAACCCACGCCCACTGGTACTTCCGTCACTTTGGAAAGTGATCACGAGAAGGGACTCGTCGTTGAACGTTTCGGTGTTATTGGCGCGACTATTGGAAACAAAAGTTTACCTTTTTAAAATTCAGCATCGAAAGTTAGCATTAAATATAGGGAGTATTTTAAATAATTACTTGAAAATCGTTGACTCATTTCTTAGAGTGCCGGTACTTGGGTCTATCGTGAATACTACAATTAAGTCGCAGCAGCTCTCTAAGCCATCCTTCTTAAGCTCAAGCTTTATGTTTGTATGGTTTGGAGTTTGGAGGAGCCAAATACAGCGTGCGTTGTTCAAGTAAGATTCCTCCAATTTGTAGTTAAGAACGCCCCTGTTACCTTTTATGACCCCGCCACACTCGTTATCTTTAAATTACATACAAACAATAAATATTTATGTAGCATTTCTTTAAGATAAATACCCTTGCGGAATATATTTTGAATTGATTATCAGCTCATGAGTATAAATTATCCCCTTACCGTCAATTGTTAGGTATCCTTTTTGAACTGAAATGGGGCAAGTGAAACAAAAAGAAAAAAAATCAAATATTTCAGAAATGGTTGAAATGAAATCTTTCTGTATTTTTGAAAGAGTTCCTTATTTTCCCCACCTTTCCCGTAATCTTCCTGCCAGGATAAATTCAAAGCCACCAGTGGAGAATCCGGACTACTGCTGCTGTCAGTTAAAACAATTATGGCCATAGCCTCGGTCTCAATTTGGCCCACTGATTGACTCTGATTAGTGTCGTTGCAAAATCTATCAAAAGAATTCATTAAAAGTTAGTCAAAATAAACCAAAATGGTTTCAAAATAAAATATATTTTTTTAATCTGCCGACTTCGCCATATCCATTTGGTTGAAACGTCCATTGTATGAAGTGTAAAGGGCAATATCCTGGTGTAAGCAACTACTGGAATTTGTTGGTGCCGTTGTTGGCCACATTTGATCAATAGCCAGTTGCATTTCATACACGCTCGCAGATGGGGTAATGGGCGTCAGTATGAAAACTTGGTACATATTTCTTGCCAACATAGGCCTTTCCCGGAGGCTTGTCATAGATCCCGTTTCATCTTTCAAAATGGTAAATTGTTTAGTGACATGAAGCCTGGTTCTCACTAAATCCCCTGTTGCTCTCCAAGTCAGCGTAAAGCCTTGCCCTGTGATTGTAGAATCCGTGTAAAAAACGATATGAAGCTCACTACTATTGGTTGTATTGACAAGTCCCCTAGTTATATCTATATCAGTCATTCTTGGGCCGGTAGCTAACGCTACTCCATTTTTATCCGTCAGCTCCATCATGTATAAATGATCATACGTACTTTCCAAACCATAGTAGGTTGTATAAATCGTAATGGATGATCGACGAGGTTGCGGGACAATTGTCCAAATGCACCTTTCCCCGTTTTTGTAATACCTATATGGCTTGTAACTAATAACGCCATTGGTTCCACCAACCACCCCGCCACACTGGTAGTCGTTTGACACACCTGCCAGGCCCGAGCTGGATGGGTATGGCGTTTCCGATGTCCAAGTCAGATTAAAGTTTAAGTCTGCCTTGAACTTTTTTCGGATCAAGATAACAAATGGACTGTCATAGTTGACCAATGAATTCTTGCCCATACAACTTTGTCTGCAGCAACTGTTGAGATAGTTTAGAAATATGGTACAAAATAAGCGCACTCAAAGTCAATACCCTGTGTATTAAAATCTTAGTGTTTCTTACTCGACAAACGCCGTGTCATTGCCATCCAACAGATTTGTTATAACAATAAAATGAGTTTCTTTATCAGCACACGTCTCATTGTCAATGGAAGCTTGAAGATATGCTTTTGTGGAAAAGTTTGAGATAACAATTGACGTGTAATCCATGGAATATGTTATATTATTTTCAATTTCATATTGATCATCAGAGAGTACCATTTGATCACTATTAAAACTTCCAGAGTTTTCAAGTAGATGTTCATGGGAGAAAAATGTAGTGTTCTTGATAACTTTCCCCACTCCTTCAAAGTACACCTCGAGAGGTGGAACTGGTGGAAGGGTAGTACTAGTACTACTACTAGAACTATAAGAAAAAGTATAGCTGCCATAGTACAGCATGTAGACAACAAAGACAACTGGACCGTTGCAAACATAGTGCATGTTTTTCTCCAATCTATAGTGCAGAAGGAAAGAACGACAATTTAAGGAATTGAGAAAGTAAATTGGTTGAAATTGACAAATTCCTTTTCCTTTACTTTGTTAATTTTATTTGTAAGTTGGTAGAAGTGTTGGTAGTCTGATTGTCATCCTTTTTAGGGAGGACTTCAGCCAGATAAGCGTGGGGGTGGTTAAGATGAGATGTGGAATGAACGCTTCTGTACGTGTGCGGAGAAAAGGTTTGGATTTTAAGAGATTTTCTACTGTTTGCTCGAATGGTCCAGATGCATGAAGATGGAAGGCGGAAGTTGGCTCCCATGTTTTCGAATGCACTGCTTGAAAAGTGAATAGATCCAGCTTGGCCGATCAACACGCCCCCGCAAGTTTGGTCTGTTTATCAAATCAAATGAAATTGACAGACCGGCAAATGAACGAATAAATGGTTTATGTAAAAAGAGTATTTATGTAACTTACTGGACAAAGCATATAATTTGTCGGAGGATGATGCTGGAAAATAAAGACAGTTGAATTAACCATTTAAGGAAGCATTTTATCATTTATGTAAATATTTTAATTCTACCAAGTTTCTCTAAATCCCCCAGAATTTCAGAATGTCCAGCCAAAACTTGCTTCAACGATGTAACTTCTTCTTTTAATTGCGTCGTAATTCCCAACTGCTGGAGGAAAGACTCTTGAAAACTTTTGGTTTGTTGTGAAATTTGCTCGGAAATTCTTTGAATTTTTGCATCCACGGAGCTTTCCTGTACGGAAATTTTATCCAATTTGGTGTCAACTGAACTGACATGTTCGGAAATGTTTTTTACTGAACTGTCCAGACTAACAATCTAATTCAAGCGAAATGTTTAGCAGTTAGATTAACTCCCTTTAATTATTCACTTCAAGCATTCTATATTAAATTATAGAAGTGTACGTATTTTTTGGAACCTTGGTACGTAAATCCAAAATCGTTCTGGAAAGTGGTTCACCTCTTGGAATAAAATCCTTAATACTAAAATATTATAGGAATGTTAGTGACTTACTCAAATTAAATTTTCTGGCTTTGGTTGACATATAAATAATTATTTCAAATTTTCTGCTATACCTTCTGGATTTCCGAAGATGCCCTTCTTCCACATCATCTTCTTTGCTTAAAGTTCCAACTGTCATAAACGCTATAAATATAACTAACTGTAAAACTCCGGTACATAGTCGGAACGAATGTTTCTTTCGCCCCATTTTTAAAAAAAATATGTAAACCAATGTACTATTTTTTATTCTGATATAAAAATATATATTACGACAGTACTACACAGGTAGTAAAATAAACATAAGAAATTATGAGAATTGCAATCTATATTGCTTCAGGAGTATCAAAACTTGATTGAATATCACCTTCCTATCCAGGTAGTGGGTTTCAACTGAATGGAACGTGCTACATAGTTATATGAAAAATATGGCTTTATAAGTTGTCCTTTAATCTCGTTTATTCTTTGTTTTAAGACGTTACTTGGAAAGAAATATTATGGACTTTAATTTGGATTTAGCAAGTATAGGATTCGTATCTCATATCTCAAACGCTTTTCATGGTAATAAGGATATGAATAGGATTCTTGCAAACATTTCGCCTCTCAAACACTTCTTGAAAATGGTGATAAATTTAATCTTTCCAAAAGGCTAAGTTCACTATGATATGATATAAGAAGTAAGAATAATTTAACAGGACGGCATGTAGAAAACTTGGAACACCTTGTCCACATGGTACTTTAATTTTTTGAAATAATTATTTCATAATATGATATTCCACTTTTATAGTACTTATATGAATACACACATTTCTCTGGAATATTAATAATGAATGTCATATGAACCTCAAAATCATATTCTCGAACCTGCTTACCATGCTTTTACTGTTATAGCGGCTACCGTTAGCCTTAATCATCCAACGGAAGATTGTAATTCGTAGAGTATTTACCGACTGAAAAGAATAAACATGAAATTTGTTGTGAGTTTCTAGACCCAAAGGAATAGTCGAAAAGACAGACAGACACCACTGTCAAAACCTGTGAATAAACATATCTATGGAATAGGCATTCCTGTGTAAACTGAAGGAATTTTTGAAACTGGGAATTACTTTCCGTGTCGTTATTATGGGGTTGCTGATATCACCATCAACTACCAATTTTCGAACAGCCACTGCTTCGGTACATATTTTCATAATGAAAAATGTCAACTAGACAGACTATTAGCTTGTGAAAAAGTTACATAATATGTACTAACGGATCAAAACCGTATTTTATCGTAATCATAAATAAAAGCTGGAGAAGAGAGGTAAATCTGCGTATAAAATTAAAGTAAGTTTTATAAAACATTGAACTTTTATTAACTTCGCTACTCAAGCTTAACACAACTCAAACACTAAGATTTTTTAACTGAATTTAAATCATTAATTAAATACACAACATATGAATATAACTATATTTAAACATCTATTTATACGTAGTTATTAATAACCAGCAAAATGCACCAACTTATTTAATTTATGACGATTAGTAACTGGTTTAGCCTCAAGCGATCGCCTTTTAGCAATGTAATTAAGCCTGGTTTTTGTAAAAACTTTGCAAATTTCGGCAATCAATGATAACCTATGCGTAGCGTGAAGAATATGTGCAGCTTTACAAAAATTCTTGGAATAATATCCTGAGTGCAAACTGTTAAAAATATTTCTTTCAATGCATTCCCGTTTAACTAAAATTTCAATTTTCTTGCTGTTCAAATTGAAAACGCTCTTCGCTTCTTCTGCTCGAATGATTCGCTCAGTGACCTTACAGACCTGAATCAAGTCATCCGATGGTTTTATCAGACCACCTCTATCCTTCTCAAATAATAAGCAAAAGTCTTCTCGCATGCGTGCTCCGTCGACATCTGTCGTGTATAACGAAGAGACGCAGTCTTCACAGTCCAAAGAATCTCTTAACTTTTTGCATACGAACCCTGCGATGTATACAACAACGTTTTCCACGAACAGTGAGAGAGTTTTGAATGTATCCAAATCACTATAATCAAGAATTTCTTCCGTCATACAACGTTCAGCGTTGGTAGACTGTGCGCCACCTACTTCGAGACTTGTTTCAACATGATTTGCATTGCAGATTTTGTCCAGCAGTTCCTCTTGCGGAAAACAATTTCCCGTTGTACACGTTTTCAACTTAAAACATAACATTGCTCGTACAGAATAAGCAACTTGAGCCACGTTCGGATTGTTGTTATTTCCCAAGCGCCGGCGCAAGGTCCCGAAGAAAAGCTCTAATGGATCTTGTGAGAGCCTGTAAGTGGGCAAATATCTGAAAAGGAAACGAAAGCTAATCTGTAATCTAACGAAATTACCAAAATATTATATCATGCGGCTATATGTATTTAATTACACTAATCCAATTTTCCCCATTTCCATTTCTTCTAATATGGCTTCAATGCTGGTGAGGGCTATAATAATTCCCTTGACACACGTCCCATACTTTGTTTTAGATAAAGGCACCATTTTCCCACGAAGTGCAACTGTTAAACCTGCGTAGTAAGCTATAGATGTCTTTATCAATACTTTCCACCGGTCCTTGTTATTTTTGCTCAATGGGGCTTTGTATCCCTCCCCAAACGGCCTACTATTCAGTAAATCAAATGTATAGTCATTGATTCTGATAAACTCGGTGGTCGCCTCGGATCCTGCAAATCCATCCAGTTCAATTTTTCTACAAAAGTCGATTCCTGATGCCGTTCCTTTACTAAGCACTTGAACACATAGCTTAACATTCATTTTCTTCTGGTGGAACGATACATGCCGCGATGTTAACTTATTCGCTGCTCGGAGTTGCTCATTTTCTTGTACATTCTGTAGCCGCCGAATATAACCCCAGTCAATAATCTGTTTTGAAATGTACAATTTTAAGTTAAAGCATTCATTCTCCGTTCATATGTGTTACAAAGAAAATTGTATGTATGTAC